>WAAG01047866.1:0-16875 GCA_013390105.1 Tichodroma muraria | reverse complement strand
AAAAAAAAAAAAAAGGCTTTTCCAAAATCTTTTCAGAAAGTTTTTTTCATTTTTTTCAGTTCTTCAGGTTTTTTTCTCTCAAAAAAGATCAAAACAGTTTTACAAAAAAAGTTTTCACCACTGTTATGGACAATATTATATTAGTCATGAGCAGCACTTGCGTTCTGTGAGTGCTCTCGTAGTTATTATAAAAAACACTGGTTTCCCTAAATACAGAACTTTATATTTAAAGTTGGAGGAGGCATATCTCCTGTTGTTTATAGTGATGATGACCTCTAATCTAACTGCCAATGCACCAAAGCGTAAATTAGAAATAAAGGTCTGACTCTGTGACAGAAGGAGAGGGAAGGAGCTCCCGTCTGAAACTTGCTTGCCTGCAGCCAGCGCAGTGAAATGCACTGAGATGCCATCACAGACAATGCCGTGGTAATGAGGGGCAGCTGGCCCTGGTCAGGGGTCACCAGCTCAGGAGTGCCAAGGGAACACCTGGATGGGAGGGAAAGATAGCCAGGATTTCTGGCTTTGGGTTGAGCAGGGTGGAGCGGCACACAGGAGAGGTTTGCAGCTTGACAGCCCGAGCAACTGAAGTTCATGGGATGGGAAAACAAATGGAGCAGGCCAGTAGCTTTACAGAGAATATGGTCCTGATAGCTGCAAGGAGGGCAACAGGGAAAACCTGTTTAGGCCTGGACATGGTGGAAATGGCAGCAGGATGGGGATGGAAGTTCTTTCTTATAAAGGTACTGTGGCTTTTCATGCTGCTAGAGCCAAGTCAGTCCAGAGTCTGCCAAGGAGAGAGAGGCACTGCACCTTCATGAAATACATCTGTCAGCCCTCCCATTCAGCCATCCATCACTGCTTCAATCACAGGCTCCTCCTTCAGAGGTGCTCAACTGGTCAGAGGAAAGCTTTGCTCCTCAGAACCGCACAGACTCTCCCTCCTGATTACCTTAAAGTCCTTCTCTGGCCCAGCAGCCCGAGACAGGGATGATCTGCTCTCCAGCTTTTATTTCTTGCTTCAGGGAAAGGAGAACACAGTTCCTTGTGAACCACATGCTGGCACTGGTGACCCAGTATTGACCCTGTGTTCTCTGCCCTGGCAAGAGAGAGCAATGCTGACACCCACTGAAGGCTGCACACCTGAACAGTTCCCTGTGAGAGGTTTCTCACAGAGGTCCACCCCACCTTTAAATCTGAGCCCTGATCTGTGCAATAGTCTGAGCACCCTGACCCTGCCAGCATCAGGTCCTTTATGACTGAACCAAGCTGGAGCCGTGGTCAAGAGTCCTGAAACACCTTTTACAATATCACTAACCACACTTCAGCCTGCCCCTCAGCCCCTAGAACTCCTGCCAGAAACCCATACTTGTGTTTTCACACATACAGGTAAACCTAGTAAATTCAGTGAGACTGCTCCCTTGAATAGCAGTACATTCATCCAGAGAGGAGGGAGAAGAACCAATCACTGCTTCCCTTTGTTTGTCTCATTTCCTAAACAAAGGAAAAATAAGGATGATGGACAGACACTGGGAAAAGTCCGTTTACTGAATTAGGTGTAATTAAGAGAGTGAACATTTGTGGTACCTGCCCTTGTAGTTAACACGGCCCACAAAGTACTCAAACACAGTCCAAGGCAACAAGAGTTTTGCTTGTTGAGGAAGTTGCATTGTAGTAGTAGTATTTAATTTGTTAATTAATAGCTATGAGCAGTATGAGGATGGAGGTGAAGATGATTAATATTTCTTCTTAATAATTGCTGTATCTTGACATGTGTATTTATGCTTTTCTTATTTATTTATTTATAATTTGGATCTGCAAGAGAAGGAGCTATTTACAAGAAGCATATTTAATTTCCTTGTATTCCAGGAATTGGTGTGGAGATTTTTTGTATTGTAGTAGATATTTATTTTATTGATTTAAAAGTATGTTCTATTCTTAAAAAAAAACACAAACAAACAAACAACAAAATAAACAAGTAGCATGTGGTTACATACAGGTCTCAGAGACTTAAGAGTTTTTGGGAAGCATTTAGTGGCAAGTAAGGGAGGGTGTATGGTACTGAAAAAAGGTGAACAAGAGCAAGATAGATAATAAAGATAGCTGAGAACATGAACCCCTGATAGAAGAGAACGTGAACTTTGTTCTCCACAGCCTGAAAGTGTATTTGTGAGCAGCTCCAGTATTGTACAGGTCACCATTACCAGAACCATTCTGTTATCAGATGTGCAGAGAAAAGCCCTGGCACTGTCAGCAGTTAGAAATCAGATACACCTTTACACACCTGACCTGAAGCACATCCCAGACACAACATTTGCGTCACCTCCCTCCCATCAAATGAGAGTGCCAAGACAGGCTCCTGAGAGGGATTTAAGGCTCTGGTAGAGAATAAACCCAGCTGACTTGTCAATAAAGTCACTGAATTTACCTCAGACACAACCCTGACTTTGGAGAGCCCCTGCTGAACCACAGCCCAGCCTGAAGTAGATGGCACAGGACCGCAGGAGCCCAGCCGAGGGAAGGTGACTCAGGATTGCAAGTGGAAAGAATTCAGGACACAAGGAAAAAAGCATATGGTGTGGGCATGGTCCACCAACCCAGACTTCACAGCTCTCCATTAGAGGATGACTTATTCCCTGCCTGAAGCACTGCCCGTAGTCACACAGCTCTGGTGAAAAGTTGTCACATTTCTGGCTCTTCCATTACAGACACCATCTATGTTTAGTATGAGCAGCCAGGGAGTGTCTGCTCGGTGAGTGTCCACACCACAGGAGCTGGCACAGATTTGTTCCAGGACCTGGCCTCTGCTGGGAACTCATCTGTGAATACCTGATCTTTAGCTGTGCATTAAAAATACCAGCATGAGTATGGAAGAGGATGTGGATGTGCAATATATTTTCCATATGAAGTCGTACAGAAAGCTGCATTAGGTTGACTCCAGCACACCATTAGAAATATGTGAAATAGTGATTACAAAAATAAATGATCAAATTTACCATTTTTCCACCAAAGACAGAAGTTATTAGATGTACAACCAAAAGCATTGTCTCTGGCACTACCAGACACAAGCCTGTTGTCATAATTTATAACATCTGTGAGAAGATGCATTTTTCAGACATGTTTTATGTCAACTTATGATTTGGTGTTCCCCAGAACTGGAGACTGAGTAGGGGACTGATCTGACAGAAAGAGACTGCATGATGACAGTCCATCTCACTTACAGTCATTTATAATTCATTTTACCCCCAAAAAATGTTTCCAATTTCTCTCCACTATTTCAAAACCATCTTTGTGATAGAGCTACTCACTAAAATATGCATAATTACTTTGCATACCACTTTATTTAAATAAACCGTAGTGAGTTTAGGTTAGGCTAATATATAAAATAATTCTTACTGATGCATGAAGAAAACCACCTCAAATGTGCCTTGCCTGCCTTTCTTCCCCTTTTGCTCTCACTTTACAGTTCCTATAACAAACAGGGTTGCCAGAAGAGTCAATCACGGACGCATCACTATTTGAGGGAATACCACACACTTCACACAGAAAATATTTAAACTCTAACATTGACATCAGCAGAATAATTTTACTTCTGTAAGTTACCCAGTCAGAAAAGTTGCAATATCAGAACTTGCACGCACAAAAAATGAAACAAGTCGGATTTCTCAGATGACACCCCTGATAAGAAACTCTACAAACAATACAGATGTCAAATAGACACAATTATCTATGCAAAGTTTTTTGAATCTCAGCATTAATTCTAGAGATGATTCACAATTGAGCAGCTAAACCCTAAACCTTCAAGGTGAGTAATGATGTTATTCTGGGTAGTCCCAATCTCCTCATGATTACCACCTGTGAGTATATCACCAATGTGTTGATAAACTTTCACTCCCTCTTCCACTGGTATCTTTTCCAATTCTTTTGGCAGCGCATGGTGAGCTAAGGTGGGTGAATGCTTTCAGCCCTGAGGAAGCCCTGTAAAGGTATATGACTGCCCCCACACACAAAGGCAGAGTGATGTTGGTCCCCTCACTGCAATAGCACCATACAAAACATGTCTTTAGTATCAGTAGGGTCATGACCCTGTGTGGCTGCTCCTGGGTGGTGGCTGTGAGCTCAGTGATGTTTGGCACAGCTGCTGTTAAGGGGTCTGTGTCAGCACTGAGGCAGCAGCAGGCTACAGTTAATCTCCACTTACCATTCGGTTCTCACACTGGCCATACTGGGGAACTGGAAGCTGAGTGAGTGGGGATAACAAATTCCCATTTTTCAAGTCCTCTCGGACTGAGGCAATTCCTTCCCAAGCCCCCGGGGGCTCTGGATAGGGTTTGACATCTGTTAGTTTTGAAGGGAGAAGATCTGGGGCCATCTGCAACAATCTGACTAGGTGGTTGGTGGTTCCAAAGGACCATTGGCACCCCAGATTGTCATGCCAAGTTCTCCCTTTCAAAACATCCAGACCCAGTAAACTCGAAGGGAAGTCCCCTGTGGCCATGGTAACAATTGTGGTAGCTTCTTCTCCCAGTAACATAAGACTAACTGCAGTGGTAGTTACTGGTTGTGACACACCCCCCAACACATTCACTACGGGCAAGGGCCTTTTGGATGGGACAGCTCCTCAAGTGGTGGCATCTTGTTTAGTCAGGGCTGATATCTGAGCCCCAGTGTCCACTAGACATGTTAGCAATTCGGTTTTGGGTCCAGGAGCTACCATCAACAGATGCCTCTGTTTCCATTACCCGTGAGCTGTCCAGCATAAACGGAGCCCCCGCCCCTCTGCGCACATGAAGGGAGCAGAGCTTTCAGTTTCCCTGTTTTTTTAGCACACTTCCTTCCCCGCCTATGTCGATTAAAGGGGGTGTGCTCAGGCTCATATGACACTTCTCTGCCCTTGGTTTCTCAGACATTTTGTCCAGCCATTGTAATACCACCTCTTCTAACTTGTCCAGGGGAAACCATCCATTAATTTTCAGAGATTCTCTTCTCCCAGCCTTGTGGCCAAATTGCCTCTCATGAGTGGGTGCTCCTGTCAAACCTGATTGGCACGGAGAAGAATCCTGTGTGAAATCCTCAGAATAAATTAGGTGGTCCAGATTAGAAAGGAATATGAGCAGAAATTTTGAGGTACTGCCAAGATCACCTTGGCACGCCTTTTCCAGCCCCAGTGCTCCTGGAGCTGTAGGCTCTTTGGCTCTTTGGCTCTCTCAACTCTAAGCCTAACCCTAATGGCAGCTTCACACTGGGCCAGAGGTCCTCATTGTCATAGGTGGCACAGATTAAAGTGTGGAGCTGGCAATGGTGACACCCTGCTCTAACGCCCTTGTAATGCCTTTTCGAGTGCCAGTGTCCCTGAAGCTGTAGGCTCTGTAGATCTCTGAAGCCCAAACCTAACCCTCAGGGCATCTTGTCACTGGGGCTGAGGTCCCCATCCCCATGGGTGGTTCAGATTAGAAAGATGTAGGAGCAGCAATATTGGGGACCTGCTGGGATCCCCTTGACATGCCTTTTCCAGCCTCAGTGTTCCTGGAGCTGTAGGCTCTTTGGCTGACTCAACCCTTACCCTAAGCTCTGTGATATTCAAAACTTTTTTTAAGTGGCAGAATTCTTATTTAAATATATGGGCTTACAAATCACTAATATAAAAACTGAAGTATTTAGAAGGGGAAAAAAAAGGCGTTGAATATAATTCAGCGAGATTAAGGCCCAGAAAACCTCAGGACTTTAGATCAAACATGGACAATTCAGGATGAAATGGAAGCAGTGTGAATGATGCCGGTTCTCTTAACCATCAGGTTGGGGTCACTACTAAAAGAGGCATCATATTTAATAGCCTTTAATTAAGAAGCCCTGTGGAGTAGTACAGGGCCTCAGAGCTGGCCCAAAGGTGGCAGATCAATGCAGACACTTGCTGGCAGCCCCCAGTCCCAGCCAGGTGTTCCACCACATCAGACCTCCTGTCCTGCAGGTTCACCTGCCTAGCATTTGACTCTGCTTTATTTTAGACTGGTATTTCCCTACTGAGCCGTCACGTTTTGCATAGCAGTGAAACAGCAGGAGGTAGCACATGATCTATTTGTCTGATGCTACCTTTTTGGGGGAGGACGGGGTTCACTGGACCATAAAGCAGAAGAGACATGCAAAGGCCCTGCAGCATGCAGAGCTCTTCACCCCTGTGTCTGACGAGGCATTTTTGGGTGAAGTGAGCCCTGGGCGCAGCTGATGCTGTGAAACCAGACACCCTGCCTGTGGTGTGCCAGCACAAGCAAAGGTGGGGCTCAGGAAAACAGTCTCCCCATCAAAGGTGTTACCTTAGTAACAGGGACCACAGTACACATAGCAAAAATTTCAGAAATTACAGCCCACTTTGGCAGTGACTTTAAAGATCATCTAGTTCCAAGCCCCTGTCATGGCCAGAGATACCTTCCACTGGACCAGCTTGCTAAAAAACAGCCTGACTTTGAACTCTTCCAGGGGTGGGGCATCCACAACCTCTCTGGGCAACCTGTACAGTGCCTCACCACCCCCACAGTAAAGAATTTCTTCCTGATATATAATCCAAACCTACCATATTTCAGTTTGAAGTCATTCCTCATTGTCCTATCTGTACATACCTTTGTCAAAAGTCCCTCTCCAGCTCTCTTGTAGCTCCCTTTAGGTACTGGAATGCTGCTTTAATGTTTCCCAGGGGCCTTTGCTTCTCCAGGCTGAGCAGCCCCAACTCTCTCAGCCTCTCTCCATAGGAGAGGTGCTCCAGCCCTCTGAGCATCTTCATGACCTTCCTCTGGACTTGCTCCAGCACATCCAAATCTTTCTTATGTTGCAGGGCCGCAGAACCAGACCCTACAGTCTGGACTGGGTTTCACATTAATTAACTATAATGAACTCTTAAAAATGGTGTTCATTAACATTCAGACTCTTACAATGTCTATTCATTTAGTCTCAATTGCAATATATAAAAATCCAAGCCTGGCTAATAATTTTCTTAAATAATTTACAAATAGAAATACCAAGTTATTTAGATGACAGCAATGTACTGGAAGTGGGTCATCCCATTAGCTGAAGAGACACAAATATTCTAGGGGGAAAGAAAAAGAATAAGAAACAAGCCTCAAACAATTTTCCTCCATGGACAAACCCTTTGACATGGACATTCCCAGAGGCTGACAAGCTGGGCTTCTGTGCCTCAGTGCACCAGCCACTTGCAGCAAAGGTCTGTGCAAAGCTGATGTGGGGCAGGCAAGGCTGTGAACGAAGGTTGCTGTCATCCATCCTGCGGGGTTGCAAGGGGACCTTTATTTTGTGACTGTTGCACACACCTCAGCTGACACCTGACCGATGCACTCTGGCTGTGAGGCTGGCTTGGAGCCAGGCACAAGGCTCTCACCAGACGTGGGGTCTCCATGTGGAAAGCAGAGATGCTCCGTGGCTGTGCAGTGCCTCAGGTAATGCCCTTCCTTCCCTGATCTTCACCACCTAAAGAAATGAGACAGAGGAGTTGCCCCAGCTGTGCAAAACAGCTGTGGTCTGGTTGCCACCACTCCAGCACCCATCTTGCCCACTTCAGTCCTCCCTGTGGGTAAGGAGTCGGAAACTCCTTCAAACAGTCCCTTCCCAGGGACCCCGTGGAGCAGGAGGGCTCGTCCCATTCTGCTTTCCTCTGTGGCTCATGACATTGCCAGCCATGCCACAACCAGCCCCCCACATCTCCTCATGCCAGAGAGGGCAGGTCAGTGCTGTGCTCGCACATCTGTTGTAGCAAACATGCAGAGCAGGGTCTGGCCCCATTTGCACTCCAGCCACAGCAGCTGGACACATCGAGGGCCTCTCTGCAGCCCATGCCCTCAGCTTAAGCTCCCAGAGTTAAAAATACCTCCTGCTGCTGGCTGGAGCCACTCATGTAATGAAAGCTTAACCAGCATGATCAGTAGAGATGGAAACAGTCGGAATCCAAGCACTGTGGGGGTCAGCAGCCTCAGCCCCATCAATAAAGGGTCAGATAAACCATTCCTCGCCCAGTCCAGTCGCTAAAGCTGTCCAGACAGCAGGGTAAAGAGGAAGACTGCACGTTCCAGCTGATAACAACCTTTGTGCAAAGCAAGAGAAATGGCTTATTGACACAACTCTTTTTAGCCATGAACAGCTGGCTTACAGCAGGCTCGGCACTGCACAGCAGCCCCCAGCAGGCATCTGTAGTATTGTATGAATTCGTGCAAATGTCACACACCAGCATGGTCCTCACGCAGAGCACGGCTCTGACACCAAGTCAGCTTCACAGATTTTCTCAGCCTTCAGGTCACCCCACTGGGTTGTCCAGGTCCATAACCAGGTTTTGGGGGTGCATCACCCTTCAGAAACCCTGCAGAGATGTGGCAGGGTGTGGATGCTCTTCCCAGAGGCAGGGAAATCCCTGCCCCTTCCTTTCTGGGTACCCTCTAATGGAGAAGAGAGGCAGGCAACCACCCAGGTGTGCAGAGGTAAATACTGCTTTACCCAGACACAGGCTCCACCTTCAGATCTCTCCCAATGTCACTGGCTAACCCAGCTGGCACCATTACCTTCTGACTCATAGGTGCCTGCATTTCTCTAAGGACAGTGTTGGTGTTAACAAGCTTGCAAATTGCAGTTCTGCAAGACATTTAAAGGCTCGGAAAAAGCAGACATCAACAAAATAAAAATTACTCCAGCTAATCCAAGTGTCTAAAAATAGAATGCAAAAGTGCTCTGCTGTGATAAGCTTACATGTATTTATAAAGTCACAGAATTGTATCACAGCCACTAAGCTGGAAATTTCAACAATGACTGTTAATATAAGATGGGGATAAGTAAGTTTCAAAACTCAGACAGAACAGGGATAAAGATAACACACAACTCCTGATGGCCCACGGACTGCTCAGTTTTTCAGTAGTTCACCTGAAACACAAAGCCAGCACATGATGCAGTCATCAAAATGCTGAAGGAGGCCCTGACCAGTCCTAACCTCTGGGACTGCACCCTGCTGCCATGGAAGCCCTCTCCAGAGGCTCCAGAGGAGGGGACTCACTTCATGCCAGAGGAGAACAATTGCCTTCACAAAAGGGACCCAGCAGTGCAAACTTCAGCACAGCCTGTGTTTAGTTGCTCACAGTTTTGGACCTGATACTTTCCGTGAGGAGCAATACTTTTGGAAAGAGCTCAAGGCAACTTGAACACTTCCTTTTTCCAGGATCTGACAAATGCCAAAAAGCCCTCTGCCCTCTAATCTCTCTTTTGATGCAGCATAATAGACTATTTTACAGATGCTTGGGGTGAAGTTAGAGATAAATGAGATTATGGAGCCTGTTTTATGCAATAGTCAGATCACCCAGTTACAGCAATCCCTTTTGTCCCTTGAAACCATCAGGTCAGCACCAAAACCCCTCTGGTAGTTCTGCCACAGAGCACGGAACAGAAGGAAAATTGTCAAGCGGTCTGCTCAGTATCTAGTTGTGCTCCCAGCTGGAGGGCTGCTAGTTTAAGCAGATTGTTTCAGAGAAAAAGTAGCACATGCATGAGCCCTGCAACAGCCCTCTGCAACACAGGGCACAACAGCTGCCTTACAGAGAAACACTTCACTTGATTAAGGAGATCTTGCCTCACTCTTGCTGCATAGAGGTTAGGTGTTGTACAAAAGCACCCACTGTCACACGCACACTTTCCCCTGTGGCTCAACACCAGCCCCCAAATGACAGCGCAGCGGCGTCCTGCTGGGGCACTGAGCCAGGGGACATCTGGCTGCACCCTCTCCCAGCCAGCAACCCTACCACAAACCACCACCACCACCCACCGCAAAAGCAACTGCTTTATTTCCTTTCATTTCCCATGAGGAAATAGCACAAAGTCCATCTAATCGGGGCAAATGCGCACGGCTGTTATCCAAGTTCCTGCATCTTGATGACCAGCGCAGGCACGCAGTCCTGCCTGATGTCACACACGGGGAAACGAAAGGACTTCCATCATATGCTGGAAACAGTGTTATGCAAAGTTATTCTATTGCTGTTCCACAAATATCCAGGATAGCTGGACACGTGTCACCTTAGGCTGCACCCAGCTGAGTAAGAGGCTGCCTGTCACCACCACCCCAGACTGGTTGTGCACCGAGACCCTGCACCTCAGGGTACTGGGGTTGCTCGTGCACCACATGCTGCAGGGCAGGGACAACAGTCCTTGCATCTGCACCCTTGTGAGCAGCCAGCTTCTGAGTCTCTGATTAGGTTTTATTTAGGTGGCACAAACCTCAGCTGGTTCTCAGCGCATGGTCCAGTAGTTAAAATTTCTCATGGAAAACATTTCACACAGCACAATGTTATAAGAAAAATATTCCCGCAAATGCATCAACACCTTCCACTGCTATAAGGCATCCAGGTTGTGGATTTAAACCACTTTTAAAAATAAAAACTAAATATTTTCGAGCTTCCCCCTGCAGAGGCTCCAGGCTGAGGCACCTGTGTGTCCCTGAGCACTGCGGGGACAGACTGAGCTGCACAGACTCGGGACAGTGCCTGCATCCCTCACCTCCCCTGTTCATTTCAAACCTTCACCAAACTTTCAGAACCAAACTCCTCCTTTCTCACTCAAAGCCAAACAGAGTTTTTTCGCTGGCTGACTGATGCTCAGTATGAGGTCACAGCAAGGAAACAAGTCCAGCAACTAAACCAGCAAATGAAGGTCACTGCTATAGAGTGAAGCTATTGAGGTGTCTGAAGTTCTTTCTTCCCTTTGAGATCTGTGTTCCGCCTGCTTTGCAGCTGTCATATTGCTTAAGTAAATCAATAGCCAATAGCTTCATTCATGTTCAGTAAAGAGCCAGAAAGACTTTTTGTTCTGGGGTTATGCACAGAAGAAAAAGTGTGGTCCATAAGCTTTATGCTACAACGTAGTCACTTCTATCCTGCCATCATCCACTTTGTGAGACAAAAAGTTGCAAAAAACTCTGCCTGAAAATATTCTGTCCCCAGTCACTACACATCTCCCAAATGATCTCTCGGGTTTAAAATTAAAAATTAAATGCAATTTTAAAAATTAAATTTAAAAAATAAAAATAAACCCTAATGGGAAAAGAAGTTACCAGGGTACAAAGACAAGTGCTTTGGTCCAGCCACCACCTGAATTTCAGGGATGTGTACATGTGGGTTCAGCTCCAAACTTCATGACATCTAATATCAACACTCAGTAGATACACAGATGTGCTGGCACTCAAGGTGGTCCTGCTCACTTAGCTCTACAGATTTCAACTAAATCAGCATTATCTTTTTCTCCCATCCTGCCATAATCAGACCTTGCACAATCATGATGAATTTTTTCAACATTTTTAATTATTTGCATTTTTGATTGTTTAAGCAGAGCTGGCTCCAAGCACCTTTGCAGAACTAGCAATAGAGTTTAAAGGACATAGAAGGATGAGGTAGACAAGGACTGCTGCTGACAGCCAAATCCAGTGCTTGTCCACCTGCAGAGCTGGGCTGTTATGGGGCAGGGAGCTGGGCTGGAACTGGGGTGCTCACATATCCCTTCACAGAGCCTGGTACCAAACCTTGGGAAAGATGAACAGGATTAGAGGCTTCTTCCCTGAAATTGTTCTTGTAACCACCAATTCTCTTCAGGGCAACATTTCTCTTCTTACCTTGCTGTTACCTGCTCATTTAAGGCTGGAAAGAAAAGAAACATGCATTCCTACTCCTGCCTCCCCCAAGGCAAGGAACACAATGTTAACCCATACAGGGCCAGGCTGGGTTATAAAAACAGATCCTGCTGACCCCTGGGCAAATGTTTACCAGCAGGAAACATTACAGAACTGCTGAGTTGAAAGGGTCCCACAAGGACCATTAATTCTAACTTTCAGCCCTGCACAGGACCATCCATAAAACTGCTGAGAGTGTGTCTGCCATGAACTGAACTGAGGCTCTGGACCTAAAAGCTCTACTTAATATGATTTTCAGAGGATTCAAATTCTGCAGCTATTTACAGACACATGGTTGAGGGCCATTCACTATATGCATGAGACGGGAGCACTTCAGGTGAAGACACATTCCCCCTGACGTGTTGTTAATGCCCATGTTTGCTCCTGAGTCATTGCTGAGGGAGGGAGTCAGATGCCACATGCTGTCACCGAGCTCCTCAGGAGCTCCGCGGGGAGAGAGGCATCTGCTGCCAGCCAGCCATGGCTCTCCTCTCCGGTGCCAGGACGGATGGAGCCCCTGCTCCTGCTCGGACCTTTGCTGCCTCCACTCTGCCCTGAAAAGGGTCACCTCGGGTGACCCAGGCCATGTTTGCCATTTCCCCGCAGCCAGACAGACAAAAGCAATGGAAGATGTAATATGTTTTGCACATTTGCCCAATGCAATTAGCAACAGGCTCTTAGCCGAGGGGCTGCATTGTCACACTCAGCTGGAGCCAGCTAAGCTGATTTGTCCGTGGTCGCAAAACTCCCCTTTCACAGGCCAGTGACTATGGTCAAAGGACAAATGATGAGGTCCCATGTTGGCCCCAGCTGCCAAAAGATCCACCCCCTCCACCTGGCCCTACAGGGAGACTGGAAATTTCTCTCTCACTGTTGGACAACCAGGTCCACGCTGCAGGAACTTCAAGGCTCCCTCATTCTCCCGTTCTGCGCTGGAACTCTTCTGCCCCAGCTTGGCTGGCCAAGTGGCTAAAACACCCGTGCCGGCACTGCAGGCCAGTATTTGCAAACTACACAATGTACAAACACGAGCAGAACCATCCCTTACTGTTGGCCCAGGGGAAAACGCTTGCACTCCAGAGTGCTCACCACAAGGCGCAAAAGCAGCATCAGCTCAGCAAACACAGGATGCTCCGTACCCAGTCACCGAACGTTTGATAAAGGAGATGCTGTATTAACAAAAAAATAAAAAGGGGGGGGGGCAGGGGAAAGAAAAGAAAAAACTCTCCTCTTCCCGCCAAAAATTATGCAGCAGCAGGTCCACAGAGTGTCTGCCAGATGACCCGCTTGTCACACTCATAATTGCTTCCCATCTGGTGTCTGGAGCACACAAAGCCTGGCCGTTTGCCAGCGCAGGACGACGCACAAACTGGCCTACTTCTGGTGACACGGGCCCTCCAGACACCGCTGATCCTCTGCTCCCGTATGGCTGAGGAGAACGTGGCATTCATTTGTAAATTGCCGGCGGCTGACTGATCCGGCTATTCGGCCCGCTCAGCCCAGCTCACGCTTCCCCTTGGCCGCGCGGCGCAGCCCCAGCCCCGGCGCCGGGGCGAGTCGCCTCGGACACTGAGTCGCCACAAACAGTCCCTTGCCAGCGTGAGAAGCAGGCGAAGCAGGCCGCTGCCGCCCGCACAGCACTCGGCTTTGAGATGAGCGCAAGCCAACTCGTCCCTACATATACACGGAAGCATGTATTCAGCCGCTCCAGTGTACAAAGCTGATTCCTTCTCCAAACTCCGTCTTTCCACCTAATGAGTAGGCATAGCTTGTGCTGTTCAGGCCCTTCTACAAAGGCTTTTGAGATACTTTGTATCACTGCATATGAGCAGTATTCAATAAGCACTCTCCTCTGACTTCTGTCTGCTCTACTGGTATGTCTTATTGAATTTAATTGTTTTTTTATTTAGTGCCTGCTGGTGTAAGAACTCGACACCCTCAGAAAGCTGAGCAAATTTTCCTCAACCTATGGGACAGACCATTTCCAAGCAGAGAGCACAACACTCTAAGGAGTGCTCTGAAGCTCTGATGGTTGTGCAACCACCAAACATCACTTTTACAAGGAGTAACTATGACCAAGTAACTGGCCAATGGTGGGCACAGAAACAAATGCTGAGCAAGCAGAATTCTCCCTCCCCAAAAGAGAAAAGCACCCCTTCCCCTCAGACTATGACACAAGACAGTCACGTGTGGCCATCACTACCAGCCAATACACAGCCCATTCCCATCTTGCTTGCACTAAGGCCATTAACATCCATTCCCTCTGTAATCAGAGGGTGTGATGACACAGGAAATCAGAGATCAGGTAAATAATCCAGAGGACTCTAAAAATAAACCCAAATTAGAACCCAAAATTTCTGTAAAACACAGTAGCAGGTAGACAGAACTCCCATTGCAATAGCAACTGCATCACTGTTACAGATGTAACAGTGCAGATACAGCCCAAGACTGGGCACTGTCAGAAGGCTCCTTTCAGTTCTGTACCTCACAAGACACACACAGCAATGAAGTAGAAGAGAAAATGAAATTAAGAAAGAAAACCACACCACCAACAGAAGCTGAAACTGAGGAATGTCACACTGCACATCCCTTACTCCAGATGCAAACAGAAGCTGCACTACTGCATTTCTTCATTAAGGTGATAGTGAGTATGAGCATTTAGATTTTTGCTTCATACAAAAATGTAAGATTGTGTATAAATGTCCAAAGCTTATCTGTTCTTCCAACACATCATGCTAGTAGAACTACAAGGATCCCATTGTTCCCTTCAGCTGCAGGGCAAGAATCCAACCCACCCGAGGGATAAGCTGGCTGTCTCCAGGAGAAGCCACACACACCAGTATGCTGCAGCTTCAAGAGGGACCAATCTTTTGGCTCTGCTGGCTCAGAAACAGTAATCCACAGCTTCCTCATGAAAGTAAGCATTTAAGCCTGTAAAGCTTCAGCTTATCCAACGTCAAGGAAACTTATGAAAAAAAATTAAATGAGGTCTAGCATTAGAAGACATCAGTGTATTTTCTGTTTAGGTACTGAACCTTTATCAGAGTATTTGTCACAAAACCAAATGCAAGAATCAATTTCGGTTTCAAAATTTTTGTTGTTGGCATTGTGTGTCTTGGTCACAGGTATGGTGCAGCCTTGCCCTATTAATATTCAGCGTTAAACCCCTTACTTCATAAAGCTTGATTCACTCACAGCATTGGATCAGTTTGGTGCAAACCTAGAGAGAGAGTCAGTCTCATGTAAAATCTGATTAACAGCAGTAGCAACTGGGATTATTCTCACCAATCAACTCCTAAAAACCATTTCTTCCAAGTAAAAGTCAGACCCATAAGAAAAGCTTCCAGAGTTTTCATATAATAGAACTTGTGATTATTGTTCCTGATAAACCTGCCTTAGTGGCTACCCATCTGCTCTACTTTGTTTCACTGAGGAAAGTCAATACAGAAAAATGAACTTGCTACATCATTAGACTTTGCTTTCCTCTACCTACACTTCGCCCCCATTTCAGACATCAGCATCCAGCCATGACACAAACAAGAGCTCTAGTCCCTCCACCTCACTTGTCCCAAGTGATGGAAAACTTCACACTTGCAAACAAAGATGAGCATGTCTGCAGGTTACTCACACAGCGGCTATGACAGCCAAATCTCCATAAAAGCCCCTGTAACAGTCAAGAGTTTGCTCATACACCTTTAAAGCTAGATGATACAAATTACCAGGACCTACTTCTGAAGAACTGGCTCACGTTAGTCCCTCTTATCCTTTTCCTTCAACACATTACCTTGATCATCACTTACACTGTCACAAAACTGGGAAAGGAAATTGAAATTTTGCATTGAATGCCCATGTTTCTATCAAAATAAGACAGTTTAAGTCTAACACTAACTCAGATTAATATATGTATGTGAGAACTACTTAGGGGAAGAAAAAAAAAAAATCACACTGCACAGCTTACACTTGGCATTTACCTCCCAAGGCTCAGGCACACATACCCAAACACTTCTACCCTACAAATAAATGCAACAAAAGCTTTATACTATCAGCATTCATTCCTCAAATTGTCTTCCATATATAAAATCTGTGCTACAGCTTTGAGAGACAAATATAAACTGATAATCAGATACAAATAGGCTTACATGCAGGTTGGATTGAAGCAGGTACTGCCAAGGGACTCCATCCTGCTGTCAATCCACTGATTTCCATATCTGCTGTCTCTGCCCAGTCCAGAAAACACAGGTCTCTTGTGGTTCCACAGGCACCCACACACACACGTTGCTTTAACGAGCACTGAATGTTACAGTTTTCAAACAAAAGACACTTACAGTAACCTGGTACATAGATGCTTTATTTCTGACAATGTGGTCTGTATTGTGAGATTCTCTTACATAAAAGGAAAGTTTGTAGTACAACAAAAACTAAGATAAACAAGGCATTTGTTGCACATTATGTCAAACCTTAGAACAAAAATATGGTGTAATATGTATTTAGGTTTCATGCAAGTTTGGCTGCTGCATGTACAATTTACCTATAAACTGAAAGAAATGCAAATGCACACAACATTCAAAAAGTGTAAGATGCCTGACATGAAAGATTAAAACCTTCCCGCTAAAGCAACAAAGTAGGAGTTAACTAAACGATCCAACCAATACCAACACAAATTATTACTACTTACCATAAATCTATGCTTAAACTTGGTACAGGTAGCTTTGATGATACCATTTCTACTTCAATATACCATCCAGATTCTAGATAGTCATTCTGTCTTTATGTCTGATTTCATTTTTTGTGAATTAAAGGCTGTCTCCAGCATTACATGTTGCTGTTAAATCCATTCTGCTAATGCACACCTAAATCTAGTACTGCCAAGAATTCCAATTGACTCCTTTAAATTTTCCTAGGTGAGGATTAATCTTGGCATGATGGGCATTTTCTGATCCCTTGCTTATAATAGGATTCCCGCCCCCCTTAAAATTTTGATGTGAATTAAAACCTGCTAAAAATGTTTGTGCCTATTACTATCAGAGCCAATATCCAAAAGCTCATAAGAACAAGGATTGTATAAGCTTTGAGATGCTTTAAAAAAGTTTAAGAACCCATTACCTTCCTTGTGCCGCTCATCACATGTTAAAATTCTCCATTAATTAATTCTTCTCTACCATCTTTGATATTAAAGTGTT
>WAAG01047865.1:0-10541 GCA_013390105.1 Tichodroma muraria | reverse complement strand
TATTTTCTGTCTTACAAGAAAATTACCAGAAATTAAATCAAAACAATTTTTATTATACATCCATCTCCTTGACTACTAGCAATTACCATGACTTTGTGGGACGGTCTAGATTTTAAAGGATATTATTATAATTGTTCAGGCTGAAGAATTGCAGTATTACCTGGAATCATCCCTGGAAGTCCTCAGGTCCATGCTANTAGTGAAAGGTGTCCTTTGGCAGGTGGGCTAGAAATAGATGATCTTTAAGGTCCCTTCCTACCCAAAACATTCTATGATTCTATTAGTCTATGAATTCTTACCTCATTTCTGTCCCAAGTGCTTTGTCTGTCTGGAGAGAGAAAGGAAAGTCATTTGCCCTGTGGAAGTCACAGATTTTCTCCTGAAGGAATCCTGTCCATTTCTGTTGTCTCCAGTGCCCTAAAGGAAGTTCTTTGGGTTTATATCCTCTTTGTTGCATTGTGAACTGCTCACTTCAGGACTAGATTGTAGAGAAATCCAGGGCTTAGAAGCTTGAAATAACAATGTTAGCAAATGATCACAAAGGCAAGAAATTTCCTGGAATAGCTGGAATGACAGTGGATGTTGCTAATTTGCCCTCTTGCTGGCAAAAGCACATGCTGTGACTTTCATGCACACGTGCAAGCATACACAGGCAGATGATGCACTTTAGAGACATCCACAGATGGTTTCTCCATCAGGGTTTGCTTTGCCATTTAGGCCTCCTGCTTCACATCCTCCTCTTCGTGCTTTAGTCCTTATTTTATGTAATTAACTTCTGTTCCTCCCCCCATTTTTACTTTTTTTCCCGTGAATGCTCTTTACTCTGACGCTTAGCGTCAACCATCTCCCCAAAGCACTGTGATATTTACCAGCATCCGGAAAAAATGTGGTTAGGGAATTGAGACACTTAAAGGAGACACGGCTGTTGTAAGTGTGCATTCACATGTTTGAATAGATATTCAGAGGGTGGGAATGTAGATGAGGGAGAAGCTATGAAAGGGCTTATTACTAATTAACTGTATCTATTTCTCCCCCTTTTAAACTGCTTTTTGTTTATCATTTCAGCTGGTAGGGTAATACACTAAATTAAAGCTGCATAATACATTTATAATTAAGATTGAAAAAGCCAATTGCTTGTTACTAAACTACCAATTGATAATATTGTAAGGGATATTTATAGCTCTTTGATATGTGTGCCACAGATTTGCATCAATAACACACTTGCTTATCTCCAAACATTTTATTCAGTAGCCCTTTATTTACTATTGAAGGTAAGATTACTCTTCTCAAGCCATCCTTTCTAAAAGTGTCTCGCTTTCATCTTGTTTGTAAAGCTCAGCAAACACAGATGCTTCAGTAGTTTCCTCTGCTATGAAATAGTAATAACAGTATATAATTACTATCATCACACCATGCAGAAAACCTTGCCATAAAGAACACACTCTATGTAGTTCAGCACTCATAGCATCTTGCATTTCTACAGCTCCTTCTTTCTGACTCTTCTTGCATATCCTAGAGAGGAGATACCAAGCCACCTTAACCAGGGAATGAATCGGGAACCTTTGGGCAGAACCCCAAGCATAGGCCTTTAGTTTTCATTCCTTTTACAAGAAGGTAGAGCAAGACCTGTTTAAAGAGTTCTTTAAAAAACTGCTGAAATGATAGTCTTTGTTTTGTGTTTGGTGTGTCTTACTAGGTGTTTAATAACTCAAAATAAGTGCCAAAAAACTGCTAAGTGTATGAGCACCTTCATGATTGAGAAGGGATATGGCATATACCAAACAGTGCTGCAAGTTTATGTAGTGATTGAAGGTTAAAGAGAGGAAAAATGGCCATGTTCAAAATGAGAGCCTGAATTATGCCTGTAGCTAGTGCCACAGGGGAGGGTCTTGAGGACTGGAGCACACCATTCTAGCAAAAGAGCCTGGGAGAGCCCTTACAAAAATATAGCTCTTCGTCTACCTGCCCCTTTCCTCAGGAGGAGAATGAGGGCTAGAAATGAATGATCTACCCATTCTTCAGCACTGCTGGATAGCAGGATCTGGGAAAGGGAGAAACAGAAAGAAAGCAAGTTTCCCTATGTCCTGCACGTGTGGGAAGAATGTCAGCAAACCTAAGTAAATATTCTCAAACCTGAAGCAGGGCTTCAACTTCTCCCGGGCCCAACTGTCTCTCCAAGCCAGCACAATCATGAGTTTTTTTTATTCTTCAAAGACACATCCTTGCCGTTTAAGCTGGAAAAGTGTGTGAGAGATTGGAAAAAAATGAGATAATGGTGCGAACAGGAATTTACAGGGTGCAAGGGAGGGCCATGAAGACAGGCAAGAGCTTCACTGTCACTACAACAGTAGGGGTTGCAGTATGAGAGCATGTAGTTGTTAAAAACTTTGCCAGGGGCCTAAGGCAGCACAATCTTTCCCTGGATCTCTTCTCTTTGGGGCTAGATGCTGTCACCCTTTCCATGGGTTGGCTGAGCACAGGATGAAACCAGGTGGTAATTACCACAGGTGATTTCTGTTTCTAATGCTGTCTATCATTAATTCTATTATGAGTGGGCAAGTGACCTGCCCCAGAACTGGCCAGATAAGTACATGGTCATTATTAACTACACTACTGAAGGGTAAAAATGCAGTTATTTTTATCCATAAAGTCAGCTGCTTCAACCCTAAAGCTAATTGCACATTATTATGCAGCAGAAAGTAATTATTACTGATACTGATTCTAGCTTCTACTCCCAAAGAAGCAGACATTATTTCAAATGAAATCTGTCAGGATTTTTAATAAGTCTTGCAATATGTGGTGAAAGAAAGAAAGAAAGAAAGAAAGAAAGAAAGAAAGAAAGAAAGAAAGAAAGAAAGAAAGAATGAAAGAAAGAAAAAGAAAAAGAAAGAAAGAAAGAGAGAAAGAGAGAGAGAAAGAGAGAAAGAAAGAAAGAGAAAGAAAGAAAGGAAGAAAGAGAGAGAGAAAAGAAAGAGAGAAAGAGAGAAAGAGAGAAAGAAAGAGAGAAAGAGAGAAAGAGAGAAAGAAAGAGAGAAAGAAAGAAAGAAAGAAAGAAAGAAAGAAAGAAAGAAAGAAAGAAAGAAAAAGAAAAAGATTTTATCATGTTTTTATAACACATAACTGTCCCATCCTGGAAGGCTGATGTCTTTAGGTGTAACTCCTGAAAGGAGGCAACACAAAGTCTAGAGGTAAATGTTAGGCAAAACATATGAAGAAAGGTATCATAATTATTTTATCATAATTGCTGATGTTCCTTTTCACTCTTTTTGTTTCTTTCAGGTACTGTTGCATGATTTACAATGGAAAAATTGCTCTGCAGCATCCTGGTGTTTGGAATGGCTGTCACAGTCAATGCTTGTCCCAAATACTGTGTCTGTCAGAACCTGTCTGAGTCCCTGGGGACTTTGTGTCCCTCCAAGGGTCTCCTTTTTGTACCACTGGACATAGATCGAAGGACCGTTGAACTCCGTCTGGGGGGCAACTTTATTATCAATATCAGCCGACAAGATTTTGCCAATATGTCTGGACTTGTTGACCTTACTTTGTCCAGAAACACCATTAGTTACATACAGCCCTACTCTTTCACTGACTTGGAGAGCCTTCGATCTTTACATCTGGACAGCAACAGGCTGCCTGAGATTGAAGAGGATACTTTAAGAGGTTTAATTAACCTTCAGCATTTGATTTTAAACAACAACCAGCTAAGCAGCATTTCTGATGAAGCCTTTGAGGATTTTTTGCTGACATTGGAAGACTTAGACCTTTCCTACAATAACCTCCGAAGTATTCCCTGGGAATCTATAAGAAAGATGATAAACTTGCACCAGCTCAGTTTAGATCACAACCTAATAGATTATATAACAGAGGGGACATTTGCAGATCTTCAGAAATTGGCCAGATTGGATCTAACATCCAACAGACTCCAGAAGCTCCCCCCTGACCCTATATTTGCCAGATCACAAGTAATTCCTTTGGTTGTTACCCCGTTTTCGCCACCTCTGTCCCTCAGCTTTGGGGGAAATCCACTGCATTGCAACTGTGAGCTACTGTGGTTAAGGCGGCTTGACAGAGACGACGATATGGAAACTTGTGCTTCTCCTCCGAGTCTAAAGGGAAGGTACTTCTGGTACGTACGGGAAGAGGAATTTGTTTGTGAGCCTCCTCTTATTACGCAACATACTCACAAGCTGCTGGTTTTAGAGGGGCAAACTGCCACGCTGAAGTGCAAAGCCATTGGGGATCCCACTCCCATCATTCACTGGGTGGCCCCTGATGACCGACTCATCGGAAACTCCTCGAGGACAGCTGTCTACGACAACGGCACCTTAGATATACACATCACCACCTCCAAGGACTACGGAACTTTCACATGCATAGCAGCCAATGCTGCAGGAGAGTCCACTGCAACAATTGAACTCTCAATTGTTCAGCTTCCCCATCTCAGCAACGGCACAGGCAAAGCAGCTCCACCGAAGTCCAGGCTCTCGGATATCACCAGCTCCAGCAAGTCCAATCGCGGCGAAACAAAAGGCCCACCAGAAAGGGCTGTCCTGGTGTCAGATGTGACCACTACCTCAGCTTTGGTCAAGTGGACAGTCAGCAAGTCGGCCCCTCGGGTAAAAATGTATCAGCTGCAGTACAACTGCTCGGATGATGAAGTCCTGATCTACAGGTAAATGCATTTTTGTTTGTTTCATCCTCTGATGATGGCAAGGCATGGAAATTAACGTAAGAAGCCTTTTACTCTTTCACTTTTTACTGGTTTGACTTTGAACTGAGACGGCACTATGACCAGTAGCATCAGTGGTATCTCATAAATTTGCATTCTCTCTGTCAGTTTGCCTATTGGTCTGTTCGTCGCTTTTCTGTCTAAGTCACACATTGCAGGTCTCTGTAGTACTCATTTTCCAATAGCTGTTTTCAGTAAAATTTTCAATTTGGGAAAAAATAGTACTGCAGTTGGTAGCCTCCTTAGTAGGCTTAACAAAGAAAGGAAAACTTGAAGACTAGAAGTCAGAATTTTCCTTTCCACCTCCTGTAGGTGGGATTGAAACCGACTAAGAGAGGAAGCAATGTGGGAGGAAGTTTTTGCTGTCTACTCATAACACAGGCTCTAATTATTCTGTGATTCAAGATTTGGGGCTGCTAACAAGACATTTTTCATGTCTATGAAAGAGCTTGTTTCTTATTTCACTAACATCTGTTTTAAACAACCATAATGGCTGACAACTTTGGAGCATTTAATTTTTTACACCATATTAAATGCAAGAAGAGGTAGATATAATTTCAAAAGCAAACCCTGAATGTTCCTTATGATCCTTCAGTTCTACAGCTCCTCTGACTTTTAATGATGTAAAGCAGGGTCTTTACATCACTTCGCTCTTGCAGTGAAGCAGCAATAAATTTTTAGGGACTAAAAATGTGTAGAAACAGTACAGGAAAACTTTCCTTGTGCATTGGAAGAATGATTGACATATTCATGCCAGTGATGAATTCTAGAAACCACCTTGTCCTTCCTTATTGTTGCAAAGACTTATTGAACTGCACTGTATCTTTGGTTGTTGATCTACCAGCAGAAGTCAGAATCTCACAGAAAAGTAGAACCAAACATATCAAGTCTTATAGCTTTATAAGCATCCTGAAGCAGTGGAGAAAAATTTGATCTGGTAGCCATATAATGGGATTTGGGGTTTGAATCTAATTTGAGAATAGACTGTGGCCAAAATATAGTCAAAGCCATTGATTTTCATGGTAGATTTGGTGTTATTACCTGATGGCTACTCTGCTCTCCTGCTGCTTGCAGGGAGAGCTGAGGCACTCATCAAGTCATGGTTCTCGGCCTCCAGATCCCAAAACAAGCCTTGTCATTTTCTTCTTTACCACATGGTGGTTTTCTTTAGCACAAGGAAGTCAAAAGGAGAGGTAGTAATCATTCATGTGACATTTTTCCCTCACCCTTCTCCTACAATGAAATCTAATTTTAAAGCTTCTCCAGAACAGAATGTTTAGTTGACATGGACAAAATTTTGTGTCAACAATACTTTTATCTGAGTCAGTTGTAGAACAGAAAGAATAAAGTGATCGATCTAGCTACTTCAAATTCACTCACTCATTGCCAAAAGCAGGAATATTGACCAGCAAGTCCAGAAACCATTTTTTAAAGAATATTTATCCAAGTACTGAATTAATCTGAGGAAATTCAGTTCTCTCCACCTCCATTCCTCAATTATAAAAAATATCTCTAAATAAATCAATTAGAAAATGAAAATTATTTATTTTGCTTTGGCTAATGTACAGTGGAACCAGTGTGTTAGCTTTGGGAATTGTAACTATGTGGAGTTAAGCAGAATGAGAGGATAAGACAAAGTAAAGATGTAGTATTAGGAATAGAATGGAAGAAAACATGCTGGTGCCATTTTTTTCCCAAGACAATGCTTTTGGCAAAAACTCAGCAGTAATTAAGATCTTAAACACAGTGTGAGCCTGAAAAACACTCTGAAAGATGTATAAATCATATATTCATTGTAAAATAAATTTGGCTCAGTGAGCAGGAATATCCCTGCAACCAGACAGAGAAGTTTGCAGGGGTTGTCAGACGTTGGAAGTGGTTGGATGTGTCAATTTTCTAGTGAGGAGGATGGCCAGGATAAAAAAAAAAAACAACAAAAAAACCCCATGCAAAAGCACTGACATGCAGCCTAGGAGCTGGATGGGTGAGAATTGGATGCCATGGGCAGAAATGAAGAAAGATGACAGTCAAGATGAGACCATCTTGACAGCCTGGTCTAGAAGAAAAGTTGCTGTCAAGATTTTAGGCAAGCCCTAAATTTTTATCATGTCCTCACCTCCACCTCCCAGTGAAGTTTTGTCCCTTTGCTGCTTTATTTGGTTGTGTCTCAGTTTTTCAGAATCTCACTGAGGACAGTGCTATTTAAAAAAATCTCCTATCAGGCCTCTTTTGAGGATTCACTGATGATGCCTAGCTCTTTTCATTCACAGCTCTCAAAAGCACTTCACCAAAGAAAACAAATTTTTTTTTCTCTACATTTTGCACCAGGGAAAAATGAAGCATAGAAAGATGAAGTGATTGTCCAGCATCCGAGAGTTAATCAATGGTGCTCATAATATCAAAACCAGTTCTTACAACTTCTAGTCAGGGAACCACTCAGTCCCTTAGAGTTAATTAACTAAAGCTGTTTTTCTTTAATTGGTCAGATGCATATCACTGCAATGAGTGTCTGGAAAAACCTAAGGGAAAAGGATTTCCACAGTGCTCTGCTCTATAAAATGCTGTGTATGTGCTAAATGGGACGTGACACTGCTTAGCTGCTAAAATGATGGGCACTTAATATACACTAAGACAGTCGGTATTCCAGGACTGAGACACATCGGCTGTGCTCAGCTTTTAGGAATCCTGCTTCACTAGCAAGAAATGTATGCACAAAAGACAGAAATCTGCTGCTCTCTCTGCTAAGAATTTTTCACAACGAGTACATTGTGAAAGAGCGAAAGCAGAAGTTCTCCCCTCCCCATTGATGTCAATATCTCTCCTGATCATTACCCAGGACACCAGTCCCATTTCCACTTCCATGCCAGCTGTGATTTTCCATAGGCAGGATGGTGCAAAAAGGGACTACAGTAGGGTGCAATGGCTCAATAAAAAATTCAAATTTTGGGAGATTCTGTTGTCTGCTGGGCTTCCCATTTGCACTGAGCTGAAATGGCACCAGAATCTGAAGTTTGGCTTTGGATATACCAGTGCCATTATAATGAAGATTGGCAGGAGGAGCACTTTTTGTCTGCTTTCCCATCTGACCTTCCCTTGTATTTGCTGTCTCAGGACCCTTGTTCAAGCTCGTAGCAGGTTTTTATCTCTTTCAACGCATTCAGGATGCATGTTTCTGATTCTGATCTAGTAAGTAGGTCCTGGATCTGCACTCTGTGGGTTTTAATGCAGCAGTCTTTCCATTCTTTCTTCTTTTCCGTAATACCAACACCAGTGACAGTAAATGTGCATTGTACTCATCACTTTTTAGCCAAGACCAGAAGCTCGTTACAAATTGCAGAACTGAAAATCACTCCTTATTTGAAGGAAAAACATACAGAAAGAGTAACCAATTGAGAAAGGGATGGAAGAAGACTAAGGTCTACAAAGAAATATCTGTCCTTGGACTCAGGGTTAAAGGAGTGAATGTTAAGAAACCTCCTTTGTCATAAAAATCTTACCTACTCCTCTCAGGCTGGATTCCAAAGTGGTTTAGATGTGTAAAAGCATCAGACTTAAGATCAGTGCAACTTATGCATTGGTAAGTTTAATTCATTTTGAACAAGGAATTAAAATGAAATATAAATATTTAGAAAACAATATCTTTGAGCCTCAGTTTCCCATCTGTAACCTGTGTGACAGCACCACCTTGCTTCACGGAGATAAACACATTAGAAAATATGGAACCAGGAGCTCATATAAATAAATAGGGGAGACTTGCTTTGAAGTCATTGTGTGGTCTGCAGCAACAGGGATAGTCATGAATGATTAAGATGGAGGATTATATAACTGCAACACTTGAATTCAAGTAAGGCATCTGGGAAGAGAGATTGTGGTTTTTTTCATGCATAGAGCACCCCACATGATGGGGGAGCAAGTCCCAGTTTTGGCCGGCAGGCATTGGTGTAATATATACATTCCCTACTTTTTCAAAAGTGAATAAATCTGCAAGTGTTTTGTAGAACTTCCCAGGTCATACTGAGCCTTCTGGCTGTGTTTTGAATTAAAGCAGAGATGCAGTCATTTAAAAATGTGCATCTGAAGTGCGACACTGCCATTAGATTTATGAGAGACTTAGGTCTGTTTTATTTTGTGGTATTTCATACTAAAAGTGATGAAAACAGCTGTACAAATTAAGAATTACTGTAGCGCTATAGTCTCCCTAACTTATAAATTCAGCACTGGGAAAAAAAGTATTTTATATGTTTTTGAAAGCTTATTTTCTAAATATATATTTTATGTAGCAGGCAGTCTAAGCATTAAAATATGAATAAATGGTTCCACATCTCCAGTTTATTTAAACAACGCTGCCATGGATTTGATTACTTAAACAATATAATAATGATTTATGTTTACACAGCTTCTTTTACTGCAAAAGCTTTACAGTGTGGCTGAACAGAGATCCCCACTATCCTGTCACCTCTCAGTTAAATATTAGCTGCAGTTTAGCAATCAGGTGATTGTTCAGTTCCTTTTCATGAGCAAAAAACAACTTCAGCATTTGCAGTTATGGATACTTTAACCTAGGGAGGAAGTAATTAACTGAGCTTGAATTTCCCACAGCATGGTGGTATAAATATACCCATGCACTCTTCTAGTCAAGTGCACGCCAATAAGAAAGTGCTTCATGACTGAGGTGCTGCAAACTTCAGGAATATCTAATTCACGTAAGGGTGTTCTCTCAGACACAAGGGCCACACTGAGCATCAGAGAAGATGCCATTGTCTAATGCTTCTTTCAAGAAAAGGCTGTTGTGTGGAGATCTTCCAGCTAAAGACTGAAAACAGAAGAAGCCTGCTCTGTTGCTGATAGGGCAAATTGTCTCAACAGCCTGATGCTGTAGCAAAGTGCGTTCATGTTATTTTCTCTCTGAAGAAAGTTAGAAATACAGAGTACTGGTTAGCTTTGGAAAAGACAGAGGATTCATTTATTCTGAAAGACCTGAACACCTGTCCTTACTTGTGATTTGGTCACTGGGTTCAGACAAATAAAGACTTACAGATAAATGCCTGCCACACCAATTTTCAGTTCCACCTGTCTCCTACCTTGCTAGGAATTGACCTGCCTCCGTGGCTCACACCTGTAGCAAAATTCCCGAGTCAGCCTCAGCATACGAGCTGAGGTATTCCAGTTGCATTGTATGCGGGATACAAGTCTTGATTTGGCCAAAGCATTTACATATTTAAACATTAAATAAAACAACTGGGAGGGAGGACAGCACATGAAGACATTAATCAGCATGTATTAATCTTTTATATTTGACAGGTAGAGAGCGCCACTTTATAAAAATAAAAACATGAAGACACAGTCCAAAAGGAAGGAAAGTTTATATAATCAGTGCAGAGGGAAGTTTGGCATGGACATTAGGTACTTCAGATCATTTGAGAGTGGTTTGCATCAGGAGTGTGTATTGGCTTCTGGAGTACCCTCAGCAAGTACAAGCTTGCTGCAAGGCATCAGTCATAATGAAGAAGCTGCTTTACAGATGCCTGTATTCTGGGACTGTGGGGTTTTATTTGTGTCTGCTGAAAACATTTTCATCTAGTCTTTAATTTTTATTTTTTTTCTTTTGCAGGAGGAAGTACAGACACAGGGTTTTTTTGGGGTTGTTTTTTTTGCTAGGTATTTTGCTTATGCCTGTTCTTTTCCCCACCACCCCAGCCTCCTTTGCAATATGAGCAATCTTTAAAGAATAAAAAAGAAAATGTAGTAAAAATGAGAAAATTTACATGTATTACCAGAAAATTAAGTGGAAAATATAAATATAAAATATAAA
>WAAG01047830.1:332-14580 GCA_013390105.1 Tichodroma muraria | reverse complement strand
GGGCTCCGGCGGGCTCGGGTGGCCGCACGCGGGCCCCCGGTGCCATCTGGTGGCCGCTCGGCCCGCCGCTGCCGGCCCTGCGCCCGCAGGCAGCGGCCGGGCGCTCCGCTCGCCCCTGCCCCGGAGGGACAGCAGCTGTCCCCAAAAATCTGCAAAGTTCTCGGAACGTTCTGGAAACTGGGCACCGGGACCTGTTTGCGGCACGCCTCCGGAGGCTCGCTCGGGAGTTTGGTAGCACAAAAGCTCTGCCCGGGCGTGTCAATGACAATGGCTTATCGTTCTCTTCAGTGCCTACTGTTTTCACTTTTTCAGTGAATGAATTCTTCTTTCCCCTACGCTTTTCATTCACTTCCTAACTACATTCGTTTCAGAGCCATTATGTAGCTATAAGCCGCAGCAATAAAACGAAGAGGTGTTATCTTTTATTAAACTGACTGATAAAGGTGGGAGAAAAGGAGAAAGTAATTTCACACAATAAAAACCTTGTGCAGTTTTCCTCTCTTCCTGACAGATTATAAAAGCCAAAGGTTTATGCAAGTTTATATGAGACCTTTTCTTTTTATATCTTGAAATTACTACTGCTAAAACACTTCCACTGGAATTACTAACACCACCCGCCTACAACAGCTCCAGGACTCTGGCTTCTTTTGCTTTTTCTTAGCGCGTGTCACCCAGCTCCAGGATATTTGTTTTGAGGTGAGCATCTGGCGTTGCCATCATACAGAGATAAAAGTCTGCTGTGCAACATCCCAAAATACGAGAGATATTTAACAAAAATTGCAACTGTCCCCTGACACTCTAAGAGCAATGCCATGTCATTTGTAACGCTTGGGCACAGACTCCAGGGAGCGGGTGTGGGAAGCATGCACTGGCAACTGCAATTCAGAGCCTTGCAGGGAGGCACAGAGGTGGATCTCCTCTAACATGGCCAAGAGCAGAAGGAGTTTGTAGCACATGCTGCATATGCTTGATTAATAAGTTGTAAAATAGTCACAGGCTGAGGGAGAAACAGTGAAGTCCAGACTTGAAGGATAAATTTGAATTTGGTCACTCCTGTTTCTAGTTTTTTCTTCAGATCCTCCAAATACTGACAAAGGTGGAGTCATGCATGGTTTTTTGAGCTCTTAGTAAACTATTCACAGAAAACAATGTCTTGCAGGAAAAAAAACCACACCACTAGAATACTTGAAATTAAGCAATAAGCATAACTAATAACTGGGATACAGTGCCCAGACTGTATTCCAGTATTTGTCTGGAAACAGATGTATATCTCTGTAGCCACTCTGCTTGACCTGAATCAGTGAAATGTGGCAAAATAATACCACACAATGACTGCTGGGAAGAGTGATAGAATGGGTGATTGCTTCTAGGAAATATGCAGAAAATTAAAGTACCTTCCTTCCTCCACTCCCAGAAAACGGTCTGAGTACATGGAGAAAAACTTAGGAGAAGCACTTAAGCAACAACAGTGGTAACAGGACACTCTGATACTGACAGCAGGCATAAAAAGAAACAGAGGTGAAAGTGTTGTGAAGGAAAAAAGTCTGCTGCTGCCTAGAAGCACTGATTTAACACACAAAACAACTGTAACTGCAAACGTTCACGTTTCTTTATAGAAAGTAGTGCTCCACACATACTCCTGCTAGAGGGGAAAGCCATGTATATGGCACAAGAGCCATCACATCCAGCAGCTGTTGGATGTTCCCCAGTTCTGGTTTTGACATGGGTTATGAGCCTGCTAAGCCATTTCCAACTCTTGGTCATCAGCATCAGTTTTACAAGCCTATCTACAGACCTTCCCATGGTTTTGAGAAAATATATTTCAACTAAAAAATGGCACAAAAGACTAGAGACCACATGTTTTAACTACACCATTAAAAGGCTACAAATGAAACACTCTCTCTGATCACCTTTGTTATTTCCACTCCCACACCCCACCCCTAATAAAACAATGGCAAATCACCATTGGCAAACTGATTAAACAGGTAAATTTACTAATTTAGTCAGGTCACCTAGGGAGGACTGACTGTCTGCTTTCCGTGAAGGTTAAAAATACAGCACCCAGGGTCATTATGCAGCAAGCTTTGTTGCTGTGGTCATGCAGCACATACCAGACAGTGAGCTGAATGTCTAAAACCACAAGGCCAGGTGATGAATATTAATACCTTAGGATCAATTCCACATCCCTACTACTGTAAAAGTGTTCTTGCTGGTTGCCATTCCCCAAGACCTTTCTCATTTCTAAGTCTCATGGTAAAAGACTATGCTCTGCAACATAATTATTCTCTCAAATATGCTTTTAAACTATAAACCCCATTCAGTGCAGACCACCACAGGTTGGTGTGATGACCCCTGAAGTACTAATTTTGAACTGTTATGAAGTCTAAACCCAAAATGTCCTGCCTTGATGTCTCATGGTTCACTAAATAAACATCACATTACTGCACTGCACATGGAGAACACTGTACTTGCTATTGGTGTTGTGCAATCACAGGTGGAAGCATGAAAACATAAGCTTAGCAGAGCAGCCACCTTTTCCTACTACTGACATTAGTATTGCTTCTAGTAACAAGTATTAGAGATCCCAAGTTTTTCATTAAGTAATTGAGTTGTATATTTTCTTGATATTTTCACTGTGGGTTGCATCCTGGAGAGAAATAATGAGAAATTTCCTGTTCTAGAAAAAAACCTTTTATGATATTTCCATGCATTTAGTAATGTCCTTCTCTCTAGGAGAAAAAAAAAAAAAGTGTCAATCACCACATGAAAAAATTTCCTGCAGAGAACTGATATAATCTGAGGTGATGATGAACAAGCAAATGCTTATGAGTATTTGGAAAGTAATTTCAAAATGCACAAGTACTACTTCTAGCAAAATGAAGTTCTCTGAATAACAATATTGTTGATGCAATTCATGGTCCTTACAAGACAAGAATATGGTTTTGGGTATATGAATTGACATTTATTGCACGTACCAGGACTAAGCTCAGTCACAACCGTTATGAAAAGTGAAATTACTTTTATTTCACAATTCTAAGGGCCTTCTTATACTAAACCAACAAACTTCTGTTTTGCAACAGCATTGCAAAACAACAACAGTTAACCTCCAGGCTAATAAGACACTGAAGGATCACTGACATTTGGAGGTTTGGGAAACTGGAGAAGAGATGCAGTTCCATGAAGAACTGCTATTAGAATTGAGAGTTCAATTCTAATTTCACCATAGAAATCCCCACTAGCGGGTATTCACGCAGTCAACTCTCTAATCAAATTCCTTAGCAGGCTTAAACAACAAAAAACAATTCCATAAAATACTTATATCTGGAAACTAGACTAAGATCTAGATATATCCCTAAATCTATAGGTCTGGTTTCACATACAAGATATGAGTAAGTACAAAGGGTAATTTATTTATTAATTTTCCGTTTATGAAAGTAACACGGAAAGCAGAAAATGCAGGCTATAAATCTATCAGTTCAGATCCTACCAAAAAGTGGCACAGAAAAAATCATCATTCCTTATTTCCATATCATACATATTAATGACTGGAATACTTTTAAATGGCACATAACATGATATATGAATACACGTGTTATGAAATAGGGCATACAATTAGCCTAAATGTCTGCAACCATCATCCATACACGTTCTTGTCTATGCAGAGACACAGATCTGCAGACCACAGTGTCCTGATCCAATACTGTAGTTTTAATACATCACTTATTTATAACTTACTGTAAAAGGAAAGTGGTTTTCTTCCTCATTCTTTTCTGGATGCTTCACATGCCCTTCATATATCAGCTTCACAACCATGTTTATTTTAAGAACAATAATGCAAAACTACCCTTCTTCCCTATGCACTTGCCCAGGGAACTCAGGTTCAGACTCAAGTGAAAGCAGACTTTCTGCCATGTCCACTGCTTCAGCACTAGTCTATTATTCAATTTCTTTTTGGGACCGATCTCAAATTGTAAATAAAATCCAAAGTATTCACCCTGTCTTTTTCCACTATATGGATTTTTCCCAGTGGTTGCAAAGGTGACAAAGGTAATTCCAATGAAGATGGCGCCTAGCAAGTCTGTAAGGCTACAGAGGACTGAAACTCAGGCTATGGGCAAAGTTAATGAACTCCTTAAAATATTATAGATAATTAGATGAGAATTTTAAGAATACTTAAAAAGAGTGCAAAAGTGTCCGTTCAATAGAAAAGCTATCAACACAATTTAAAATGATCATTTAACCAAGTAACTCAACTTCGGCATCACCTTTATCTACCAGGTAGATCTAGCGTGGACTGGCCTTGTGCAAATTGGCCATTTTGGTTCATAAAAAGCAAACAGCTGGGACACTGAATAAGCGAGTGGAACTGAAACTGCAAGAGGCAGAAACTGTTACCATAAGTTGTTTGTAAGTTACAGCAAGAATGTATGCCTAAAAGGCAAGAAGAAACTCTTGGCCTTTCCAACGCTGTATGCAGAAAACAACAAATGCTTGCCCTTTTATGAAAATATCTTCAGTTACAGAACATTCTTCTGGTTAATTTATCCTTTTCCTTGACAAACAGACACATATCTTAATCAAAATATCACAAAAGAAGAAAAAGAAGGAAAGAGAGAGCAAGCAGAAATAGGCAAGTAAATGCAATGCAAGAGCTGACCCCCAGACACTTGTTCCAAAGCCTGGCAGCTCCCAAGATAAGGAGGTCTGGAGACCACAGGCAGGACTGCCTCAGGTCCTACAGTGGCAGAGCTACAGGAAGACCATTCCTCAGGTAAGACCACGAAGATCCCATGTTCTTTAAGCTTTTTAGAACTACCTGCCTATGACACAACCCTATTTTTGTAAGGATGAGAAATGTATACCTGTTGGGCACATGGTCCTACTAACCATATAAAGGGAACAAAAAACCCTCTTTGGTTTCTTAAAGGTGTTCCACATCTTTGAACAGTCTCCAAGCTGGATATCAACTTCATTTTCGGTAAACTTTAACAAAGGTTTGTGGCAAAGCTGTTTAATGGGCATGTGACACAATTAAGCAAGTCATTTTGTAAGCACTGGAACTTACCCTGCCTGCTCCCCACCCCAGATTAGATTCTTTGCTGTGTGGTAATACAGCTAAACCCACACTACAGTGCATGAACTGGGAATTTGAATTTGTCTGCACACCTGTTTTCAAGAAGCTTGTGGAAAACTAGCTTTGAACTATTTCTGCTCTGTCAGATTTAATCAAAGCACCCAAGAAGTTCAAAATGTCTTGAGAGTCAGTAGAGAGATACTGACAGAAAGGATTACTGGTACAGGAAAACCCAGATGAAAAGTACATCCTCTCACCAAAAACATTCTGTCAGCTCGTTGCAGAGTTGTGTATTTAATAGGTCATACAGTATACACTTGGCAGATAAAAGTATATAAATTATTTGCCTGGGATCTTTGTCTTCTCAACCAGCTATCCCCAGATGATTACATTCTGTTAGCAGAGCCACCATGGGCAGTTTGAGGACTCAGACTTCTTCCCCTACTTGGCTCTGCTCACAACTTCTGCCTTACCTCTTGCAGCTGCCAGCTCCTACTAGAGCTCTTACCAGCCAGCAGAGGCTGTGAAAATGAGAAATAGGAGTGTGTGCCCTCCTCTCTCCTCTGGCTCTCACAAGCGCCTCTGTCTGTGCCTGCTGCCTTCCCAAGCAAGCTGATGACAGCACCCAGATGAACTGGAGGGGGCTGTGGGAAACAGCAAATCAGCTGGACACAGGCAACAGGAGTGGAAGCAGACACCAAGGAGGTTCACAGCTTTCCCTCATTGACCTCCCTGCACATGAGCTATGTTGCCACCAAAGCCCTTCAGACCTGTACAGCTTCAGCCTCTGTGGGGCACTGGGCAAGTGAAAGTGCTTTGCATATCAGATCCCATGCATTGGTGCCAAACCCATGTACAGATTGATCTAATCTTGGCGCTAAATCAATTAAATGTAAGCGAAAATGAAATAATAGTTCCCCTTCGACTAAATGCAGAAGTTTAAATAGCTACAAATCACACCCTTCCTCCAATACCTTTCCCAAAACATTCCAACAGCATAAACTGTTTATGCTTCAGAGGCAAGCGCATACAATAGGCATAGAGCTTGTTCCCAACACAGTAGAGAAATAATTACACTGAACCTTTTACCTCCCACCTGCAATTCGTCCCCAAAAGAAACAATTGAAAGGCTAAAAAGTGATTTAGCTGAATTTTGACACTGCGGTTCAACAACCTCCATGGTGCTCACATGAAAAATTTTTGTGGACCCTCAATAACCAACAAAACTCACAACAGCAAAAAACAATAAAAGGAACATGTAATTTCCTAATCCTGAAGCTGTTAAACCTTTGGAAGTATGTATGCTTTGGGGAAAGAAGGGGTAAGTTCTTTTCTTTCATTCTCCAATGGAGAGATTCTCACAATAAAAACAGAATTTTTCACACCTAAAATACCTAGCTGAGCCAAGCTTCCTTACCGTAACTGATTCACAGACCTATTTTTTTATCAAGTGAACCCAGCACAAGATTTGTGTTTTAGCTTCAGCTTTAAGGCTTCAATTCAGTTTTCTCCATCTCGCACTGAGTCTTCAAGGAAGACTGACTCACAGTGACAACAGTGCTACTGATTTCTGGCTCTAATGAAGAAATGCCTGTTCTGAATAATAATTCATCAGGTGCTACAGTCCAAGAGAAAGCATAAATACTCCAAGGAACTGTCCTGAAATACAGTCAAAAGCAAGAAAAAACAGCACCATATTAGTATAAATTGGGTAGAAATTCTTTTACTCCCCCTTTTGTGTCAGGGAGTAAACAAAAATGTTTGTACTGAAGGACACTGCAGTGGAGGGGTAGAAAGTCATCCAGACTTCATTAATTTCAGTGTAAAATTAAACATCCAGTCCTGACTCTGAACAGCCATTCAGGAAGCAAAGTAGTAAACTTGGATCACAAAACCAGGTTAAAAAAAGCAACGGCTCTGAGGGGGTATTTATCCTGTCATTTTTTGTGGTTTTACCTAAATACTGAGTCCTGCAAAATGCTCTGCAGTTGATATTCCATATTTTATTTCTTATAGGCAAGAAATCATGATCATTGAATTTATATATTAAAATATAGCCCAACTCTCCAGAAGAAATTAGCCTGCAAATAAAACTGAAAAGAAAAATACAGTTTACAGAACTTTCTTAGCTCAGGTCTTCAGTGTACAGGACTCCTCACACACCTCCTGAAACAACTTATTCCATCCCCCACCCTCAGCAACCTCAGAGTTCTGCAAGACACAATTTCAGTCTACAGTTTATGAATGTTGTGAACTGACCTGCACAGAATATGTTTCTCAAATCTGTTTGCTTGCTCACTTTCTCAAAAGAATAAGCCCCAAAATCTTGTGACTAAAAGGCATCAGATTATCCCAAATAAAATAAAGAGGAGGTGGGAACTGTTGGCAAGTACAGAAAGGCACATATATTATCTTTTTCTTCCGTAAAAGCTGATTCTTGGAAGTCTGACTTGACAAAAGCACACAGTATTCATTTGTAACACTTGTGACTCCCAAAATGCCTTTTTGTGCAGCTGTTGGAGGGAACGCTAAGCACTACTTGTAATTAGATTAAATGTAATGAAAAACAAACCAGATCTAATTTGGGAAGATGCACAGTCAAACATTTTCAGGCCAAACTCTTAAATTTAAGATAAAGCAGCTGTTGCCATCTTTGCAGTTTTTATACCACAATACTCTCCATTTCTGAATTAAGGAACCTTTTCTCACTTATTTGTAACTATTTCACTTTTCAGATTCTGTGGCCTCTGAGGCAAGCCAATTTCCAGTTTCCTTTTATTCTCAGGGTGGGGGAAACACCTGTTACAGAAAAATAAAACAAACTAAAAAAAACCTACAGCAGATCTAAAGGAAAAAGGCCTCATTTATCCTCTCACTTCAAGATATACACTACAAATTGAGTATAACCACTTATGTCAAAACTTAGGGATTACAGCCCCTTCTTTGGCAAGTTATTTGACTAAAATATTTTCAGCTTTTTTTTTCTTTAAGTTGGCATTCAACAGTGAATGTGCTGAGTTGTTTTTATCACTAGTTCAAACAATCACTCTCCATTCACTACAGAAACATGCAAGTCTTCAGGTTCTCCTTCCACAGCTCTTCCTTATCTATTTATTCACCAAGAATATGTTTGAGGGTTGCCAATACCAACATGACTGGTGCTCTTTTGCTTGGTAACACTACAGAAATATTAAGATGATACAAGGAAACCTTTTATTTTTCTTGTCCTGATGGAATAGAATAAAACCACTTATTCTGAGCAGAGGACACAGTTTTGGATACACACTGGGGAGAAATACTGTGCAAGATTACCGCATACTGAAAACAAATCAATTTCTATTTCCACCATTGCACAAACATCCAAACTACAGAATAAACTCCCTCACACACAGAGTAAATAAAGGCACTTCTAACTATGCTACAGGAAGAGTGTGAAAGGCAAAAAGTCTTGGAAAAAAAGCTTAAATTATTTAGGCATACATACAGGAAAAGGTCAGTTTGTGAAAAGAGGTAAAACCTGTTTGTCCAGGGTTGTCCAGGACCATGGGGCAAAGAGGCAAAGGAGGAAATTCCCATCACAGGACATGATCCCATGTGCTACCCTACATGTCCTGAATCGAGGAGGCTCTCAGTACTACACAGCAGAGTTCTTTTATCTGCTTGTTCACTTCAGGCTGCCTAAATTCAAAAATGTTGACACAGAGGGTGAAGGGAAGATGCATGCCTCCATCCCAACCCCTAGCTCTGGGATTTTCCTGCTTCTTTTGGGTTGCAGTTACCTGGCAGGTTCCTCAGTTACATCACACCCATTGTGTCTGTCGCTGACAGGGGAGTGAAAGCACCCCAGAACTGAGACCCATTTGCATTTGTTTCAGACACAGTTAAACATTAATGGGCATGACAAGTCTATTCTTGCCACGTGGAAGTTCTTTAAGGATTGCAATGGGCTTCCCAAACACGAACCCCGAAGGCCGAGGCTGTATCTGACACCAGCTGCTCTCAGCTTCTTTAGAGACACCTCTCAGAATACTCTGTGTAGACCCTTCTCACTCCAGCACATCCAGTGCATTGGGGTAGGAAAACAAAGCACCTCTGACATCACAATTTGCAGGTAAAACCTTCCATCTTACTTTCCAAAGTCTCTTTACCACAGCAGAAGCTCCTTGTATTTAGCATTTCAAATGAACCTGAGTGTCAGTGAAAATGACAAACACTCTCTGCAAACAACACCTCATTTTTTGATGGGGAAACTCTAGAATGCCTTTACAAAGAGGCACACCTAGAACACCTGGATGGGCATGGAGTGGGCAAGGATGAACAAGGAACAAATGCGCTCAGGTCAGGTTGGAGAAAAAAATCTGTGTTGCCTTCCTTTGCAATGACTTTGCTGCATCTCCCACGTGATACATTCTAAACATGAACCGTGAATTCTACAACAGTTTTGATGGTTTGGCAATTCCTAACACATTGCAGTCAGTGTATCAGCTTACATATACAAATGTGGCTTTTAGGAGCAAAACATTTACCACTTGTTTAGAAAAAATGTGAAAACAGACCTATTTTCTGCCTGTTCTACATTTTCCATCTATTATTAACTTATGCTACTTCAACCTGGGTTTTCATCAGCACCAGGAAATAAATTTTTTCAAATATGATGCTTTCTCCCAACTCATATTGCTTCCGTATAGCTGTTACACATACAGATCTGAAGCTAATAATCATATACATTTCCGGCTTATGTACATGTGCTGCACCTACAGTTCTTCAGGATCACACCAATTTTAAAAATTCAAGTTTTTGAAGATTAAAAGAATATTCTTTCCCTCCCCTAAAACCCCAACAGCTCCCAATCAAAAACAAAGTCCATCTGCTAATTCTGAAGTGCTCTACCCTGGCTGACAACACATCCAAATATCACAGAATTACAGAATCACTAAGTTGGAAGAGACATTTAAGATCATCAAGTCCAACCCATCCTCTAACACCACCTCAACTAAACCATGGCACTGAGTGCCACATCCAGTCTTTTCTTAAACACATAGGGATGGTGACTCCACCACCTCCCCAAGCAGACAATTCCATAATACACTTTTTCCTAACATCCAACCTAAATTCCCCTTGGTGCAGCTTGAGCCTGTCCTCTCATTCTGTCAGTTGTTGTCAGGAGAAAGAGCCCGACCCCCACCTGGCTACACCCATCTTTCAGGCACCTGTAGAGGGTGATAAGGTCACCCCTGAGTCTCCTTTTCTCCAGGCTGAACACCCACAGCTCCCTCAGCTGTTCCTCACAGGATTTGTGTCCCCAGCCCCTCTCCAGCCTCGTTTCCTCCTCTGGACACGCTCGAGCGTCTCCACGTCCTTCCCGAACTGAGGGGCCAGGACTGGACACAGCACTCGAGGTGTGGCCTCACCAGGGCTGAGTACAGGGGGAGAACGGCTTCCCCTGCTCCTGCTGGCCACACCATTCCTGATCCAGGCCAGGGGCCATCGGCCTTCCTGGCCACCAGGGCACAGAGCTGGCTCATGTCCAGCCAGCTGTGGACCAGCACCCCCAGGTCCCTTTCTGCCATCCCTGTCCAGCCACACCACCCCCAGCCTACAGCACTGCAGGGGGTTATTGTGGCCAAAATGCAGGACACAGCACTTGGACTTACTAAACTTCATCTTATTGGATGGACTCTGCCCATCTAGGCAACCATTCCAGGTCCCTCTGCAGAGCTCTCCTACCTTCCAACAGATTAACACATGCTCCCAGCTTAGTGTCATCTGCAAATTCACTAATGACAGACTCAATACCCTCATCCATGTCATCAATAAAAATATTGAGCAGAACTGGCCCCAGCACAGACCCCTGGGGGACACCACTGGTGCCTGGCCACCAGCTGGATGCAGCACTGCTCACCACCACTCTCTGTGCCCGGCCACCCAGCCAGTTCCAAACTCAGCAGACAGTGCTCCTGCCCAAGCCACGGGCTGCCAGCTTTTCCAGGGAATGCTGTGGGAGACAGTGTCAAAGACCTTGCTGAAGTCCAGGTACACAACATCCACAGCCTTCCCCGTGTCCACCAGGCAGGTCACCTGGTCATAAAAGGAGACCAGGTGGGTCAAACACGACCTACCCCTCCTGAACCATCAAGTACAGATATCAAGCTGCACTTCAAGTTTTGTAGGACAAGGAAAGATGTGCTGAAGGAAAAAAAAAATTTAAGAGAAAGATACTCTGTATCACATTCTCCTAGACATTGGCATTTGAAAATGACTTATATTGCAAGATGCTTGCTTGGGGGAAAGTCTTGGTATTCCCAGTACTGCGCATGATTAAATATTTAAAAGTACTCAAAACATCTCATTTCAAAGAGAACATATCACAATGAAGATATCTACAGTAGAACAACATTAAGTTAAATCTCCTGCACATATTGACCACTACTTTAAATGACAGGCCTTCAGTTACACAAATCAGAAGAATGTGGAGACCCACAGATTGTCCCTCAGAACCCTTGGGCTTTGGGAAGTGTTGCTGCCTCTATAACAGAGTGGAATACCCATTGTTAAGTTGATTTGAAACTGATCTCTTCCTAGATGCCACGTTTTAAGACAACCCCTGATCACAGGAATTTACAGATACCACCTGAGCTCATTCAGCTCTCAGGCCAGGCAGCCTCAGAGCTCAGCACTGAGAGCAAGGCCTGCACTAAGCACAGTCATCATCAAAAACCTTCTGAGAAATAAAACAAAAATACACAACCTAAACATAAGAAACAAGCTGCCCAGACTGCCCTGCAGTCATGCCAGAGTGAACTTGAGAGGATGAACCTGAGCTGTTTGTGACCATGAACACCATTTTCCGCTGGCTGGGGTAATTTTTGCCCTTGAACACCCTGAAGTCATTTGTTTAGAACATAACTGATGCTCATGTCCTAAGAGCAGTGGAAAAATCTGTTAAAATTAGCACAGTCCTGGACAGTTTATAATTCCTACCAAAACTACAAAGATCCTGAAATGACTGGGAAAACATATAACATGCCAAAAGCATTTGTTTACATCTGATACTCACCACTAAGTGTTGGGGTGAAAGGAAATAAGCAACGAGAAGGGAAAGGATATCTAAGATATTTGAAGTTTATATAGTTAAAAGATTCCCAAACAAGAACCTGAGCAAAAGTTCCCAAATATTATATATGTTCTGAATGTGAAGGCTTATTTTCACTTGTTCACTTAAGCACAGGAGAAAAACTATTTGTATACAAATGCAAATTAAAGAACTTTCTGCTAGTCCTAAAATATGCCATGAAATAAGTTTCTTCCATTTCAAAGCATTTTACTACAATTTAGAGAATATTATTATTACAGTGTTACCCTCTTTAATGTATTTTTTTCTACTGAGTATGCAATTTTCTACTTGGCTAATCATGTAGACATGATTATGAAACAAAAATATACACTTCACTGAGTCTCAATTGAAGAGCAGGGAGCTCATTTATTAGAAGTTAGCCATGGCAAAGAAATGAAAACAGATAAAAGGAGATTTACTGCTGACTAGCATCAAATCAACACCAGTTTTCACACAGGGCTTTTTTTCACCCCCCTTTCAAGCCATGGCAAGGGATAGGGAAATGAGAAAAACTATTGCAGCATCTTATTTATTTATTTTATTATCTTAAAAATTGTTATTTAGATTAATTGTTTTTTATGGCAATTGTTATTTAAAAATAAACTACAATATTTCATAATGAATAAACTATGAGTTTGAATACAGATGAAAATATCCTTATACCACATTAAGATATACATTAAAAAAGATTAAGCAATGTATTGCTACCTAATTTCTTCGTTCTTAATTGATTTAACTGGTAGTAAAATGAAACAAATCTCTGGATCCATTTTCAAATTAAACTCATTTTCTACAACTAGAAGTTGCAAAAGTGGCCTTTCCATCTTTAACAAAAGCTTTTGCTCATGATTAGGTATTCCAGTGAGTTTTGCACACCTGGCCCCCATCCACTTACTGCACCCAGAGATGTGCTTTGCATTTCTTCATCTTAAATTCTACATCCTCACATCAGGTTGGGCTGCCTGGTTGGTTACACAGGGCACAGTGCTAAATACCCAAAAATGCAGTGACAGACATTTGTATTGACAAGTGCCAAGGGAGAAATAATCACAGTTAAAAACAGCAAAGAAATAAATTTCAGATGAGTGATTGACAGCATTAGTGCAAATTTCCAAGAGCAGAAAATGTTTTTTCACCAGATTTTTAGGAAAAAATTTAGGCTTTGGGGGAAATCCAATATCAAAGCTAAGGATGATTCACCCTGGTTTAGCAATCAGAACAAGACCTCAGAGCATCCTGCAGTCCCAGAAAGCAGAGCTCACTCACAGTAGGATTCAAGAGTTCCCTGTAACAGTAATGGGGAAAATGATCAAGATCTCAGAACAAAACGAAACATTAGTTTCCACTAGTGTTTGGGGGTTTGTTTGGTTTTTGTTTTGTTGTTGTTGTTGTTTTTTCTTGGAAGGCAATTCAATGGGCTTGGGAAGGTAAGAATACAACTTGTTCCACTAGAACAAAAGTATTACCAGTTTATTACCAAAAGTATTTCCAGTTTCACTAGAAACTGGGGGATTCTGAGTAAAATAAATTCTTGTATAGTCTTTCTGTAGTATTAATTATAGCTTTTCATGAACAGATATTTTTACATCAGTTTTCAAATGTGCTTTTACTCAAACAGAGTTTGAGTTTTACCATCACTTGTAGTTTTACCATCATCTACCTGCAAGTTTTACCATCATCTACCTAAACACTATGAAAAAGAGCAATAAATTGCTGTTGAAGTAGAGAAGGTTACTGTAATGTCAGTTATAAAGAGAGCCATTCCTGCACCCATAATCAGCTTCAGGGTTTCTATCCATGTCAACAGGATTTTGAGCCCCAGCTCTGTTGGGCACGGTTCATTAAATAAGAGGCTGTTTTGCAATGACCAATTTTCTGTTACAGATTCATTGCCATCACACACGAACACATTTATACATACAGGGAGAACAGCAACACCTGCATCACACAGAGCAGGAGTCATCAATGAATCTTCCATGCAGCCTTAGAAGAGAGCATTTGTAGGGGATGGACCTTGACAAAACCAGCAACTGAATACCTGGCCCTGACAGAAGCGCTAG
>WAAG01047820.1:18586-38111 GCA_013390105.1 Tichodroma muraria | reverse complement strand
AAGAGCTGTAAATATGGGAGGAATTTTCATGATATAAAGGTGTTTTCCGGGCGGCTGTTATCATGAAAAGTTTGTTTTGTCTTGTTTTGTTTCAGTTTTTAGTTCCATAGCGAGTAAAAGATGCTCCAATCTCTAGAAGAATTGAAGAAAGACTATGCTAGAATTGAAAAACTGACTGAAAGTTTCTAAATGTAATTTCTGTATGTTGTTAATGAGAGTGAGAGAAATTTTGGTAATAGAGGAAGAATGTTTGAAAGGTTTCATTCTAATTCTAAGAGTTTGTTAGTTGTTTTTTTTTTCTTCTCCTTCTTTCCTTTTTGTATTAGTTAATAAAAGTCTGTTCTTTTCAAGTTTAAACCTGCTTTGCTCTTGATTACAAAATTCCTTTTCTTTTGGCAACCCAAATTGATAGTTTTTTTCCTGTCTGGTTCACAATGAAACCACGACATAGCGTCATGGTAAAGCTGGCTCTTGATAAGAGATTGGTTTTTATGTCAGCTTGTGGAAGGGATTTTACATGTAAGAGGTGGCTTAGAGGGGAGTGTTGAGGTATCTTTGATGAACTCAAGGATTTTTGAGGCTTATGGAGAAGTAAGAACAGCCAGGAAGAGCCAGAGGCTCTGGAGGAACCAAAAGGAGAAAGGCAGAAGTACAGAATGCCTTGGAAACAAGCTCTTTCATGTTCTTCTGGTAGCTGGAAATTAATGTTTCAAGAGCACATGTCATTCAGGTGTGTGAAGGATGGGGAGGGAGATGTGATCAGAGGTGACGCACACAAGACCATATAAAGTTATTGGTAATGTCCAGTGGCACCCTTGAGCCCTGTCATTATAATTCTCTGCTTTCTGCACTGGATTAATCCTGTGTGTATGACTCTAGAAGCAGTTTAATAAACAGATTAAAGGGAAAAATGTATTCAGGTGTTCTAAGTGGAAAAGACTTTATTTGATTGAATTGTCTTTTGCTGTCTTGGGTTGATGTTGACTTGGAGAGATTAGCTTCCAGCTAATTGTAATATGGCTTTATAACTAAGATGGAAATATTCTAGCAGCAGCTGATAAATTGCCACAGTGGAACACTGTAATCCACTGAATGTCTGTTAGTACCTTAGCTATATGCATCCCCCCCCATTGTTTTTATCTCCAAAAATTTGTGTAGACCTTGGTTTGTGGTTCCTGTGGTTAGTGTATTTGAATTTGCTACATGTGATCTTCAGAAAAATTTATAATTTTGGAATACTTTAAGAAGCCAGATACACTTCTTCATTGCCAACAGAATAAGTATAAATATATTTGGTCTACAGATTAAGTTCATTGAACATTAAACTTGTGTGAAGCATTTTGCTAAGTTCATGTTGGCAACAAAAAACAATCCAGAAGGTTTTTGTGAGCAGACTTAATACTTAATATGTGTTATTATTAAGCATTGTAAGCAGACTTAATTCATACTTAACATATTAAGACTTTTAACATATTGCCACGGAGACAGTGACAGTTTCAGTATTCACCAGCAGTATTCCATGAACCTGTTAGAGCATTACTTCAGGATTAGTTTTTCAATTCAAAACCAAACAAAAACCCCTCACAGAATGACCCCCCACCAAAACCCAAAAATCTACTCCATACACCCCTAAGCAAATGGGATAGAATAGATGAAGAGTCCTGCTGCTGGTATTTTTACCAAGAAATATGTAAGGTGGGATGTGCAGTTAAGCTTCAGTCAGACTTTATTGTGGAGTAAAATGACAATCAGAATTTCAAGTTGTTAAACCCTTCTGTAGTCAGGTACTTGATGAACCTGATGTTGACTTAATGTACTTGTGGTGGTCAACAAACTTTTCTTACTACCATTTTCTTTATTGTAGACAAAACCAAAAGGGAGGGTGATGTAAAATTGACTTCTGGAAGATATGTGCCTAGACAAGCTGCTGGAAAACCAAATTACAGTAACTGGGAAGAGTTGATGGATCCTGGCTTTGCGTCAAGACAGAGCAGAAATCCCATCAAAAGGTGCTAGAGATTCTGTCAGCTCAGCTCTTGCCTTTTTTGTTTATTGGGGCTTTTTCCCCCAAGAATGTAAGAACTGCTGTGCTGAGAATCCTGACTGTGGAGACAGGTAGGGAGGAAAAGGATATGGAAAGCGGGTTTGTAGTGGAAAGTTTTTTTTTTTTCTTTCTTTTTTTTTTTCTTTTAATAAAAACCCCTAGTCTGGCAGTTAGCGATTTATGAACTTGCTCAGAAGTGTCTGTGGTTTCACCAGATCTTTTTTTGTAGATAGTTCAAGTCTACGGTTGTCCAACCCTAAGGGGCTCAAAAACACCCTGTGGTTTTTGCCAACCACCACTGTCTGTGACAGTGGGAGTCCCTGTGTAATGCATGGGAATGTGTGTGGGAAATACGTCCTTTCAGTGGGAGATTTTTTTGCTTTAAAACTCTCCTTGTTCTGCCAGACTCCTTTGCATTTTTGAGAAATGGTGGGTGATTGCTTGGTGGCTTCATACTGAGAAGTCTCTACATCTACTTTTGTCATGTGCCAGTCATTCCAGATCACCTTTACTGGATAGTTATTTTAGTACTGATCATGTTTTCATCTTGTTGAGAAGAGTTTTTCATGTTATTCAAGAGTTAACTTCATGCAGGGGTGGAATTATATTTACTGTCTTGATTTCTTTTGTTTCTCTAACATTTCTTAAGAGCTTTTGTTTCAGCTAGGTAGGACCCTGCCCTTGAATGATCCTCACCTTCACTAGCTTTCTCCATTGTCTGCCTGCACTTGGTTTTTTTTTCCCTTAGTGGGTTTTTGTTGCATAAACACAGGAAACGTGTGGTTGGGCACACTGCACTGTCTGGGGCTAAGTGAGGTGGCTGCCTGGTCTGTCCTGCTCCGACTGTCACAGCTCTGCTCTTCCCATTTGTTTTGCTTCCCTGGAGATGCTGTCACTTATGACTGCTGGTCTGGTAGTTCCTTAACCTGGCTTGATAAGAATGATTTATTTGGGAAGAGCAGCAATGACAATGCTTGAAGTGACTAAAAACATCTTGACAGAAGTGGTGAGTCAATCAGGTGAAAATTTGTTGCTAGTGGGTCTGGGGTGTAGCAATTTCTATCAGTTGTGTTTGCTACCTGGGCACTTAAAATGTGTCTCTGGTCCTTGGCAGGGGTTTAACCTTTTTCTTCTGCTTCTGTTAGAGTGCATATTTGTTTGTATTTTTTTAAACTGGCATCTTGTATTTTGCAAGGTAACTGAATGGAATTCAGCTTTTTCTTTCCTGACACTTTTCCATAATGTTGCTTTTTGTTTCTACTCTGAATTGTGAACGTGCTAATGATCTAAAATGTGCCCATCGTTTAGTGGAGGTGATACCTGAGCCTTTGCTGTCCCTTGCTTTGGGTGTGGGGTGGTGAGAAACAGATTTCCCCAGTGCTGTGGTGGTGGAAGCACAACCCTGCTTAAGCATCATCCATGGCTGTCCTGGTGCACTGGTGACAGCAGGACTGAAGCACTAAAACTGCCTTGCCAGTTGCCTCTTTTCTGTTGTGAACTCTTGCTATGTTAATGTGTCCTTTTACCCTAAATTTTTCCATTTCCCAGCATAAACTTCAGATTACATTTCACCAGCACTGCTATTTACTTTCTCTGACTATTGCCAACAAGAGTTTTTGGGTGGGACTGTGTTTTTCTTTACTACTTCTATGCAGAATTGACTTTCTTCGTATATAATACATATACAATGAAATACTTCTTTTTCAGAAGTCTTGAACAAAGAAAATGATGCACTGTAGATATTTTTGAACAAAAATTTAAGTCTTGCCACTACTGGAGTCCTAAATCAGATGGAAGGAAAAATCACAGTATGTGTCTGTCTGCCAAATGAGTTAAATCTTTCCACTTTCGGGGTGATGTACACAGTAGAGTACAATATGAGGTAATTTAGAATATTAAGTTCACTTTTCTTAAAGGAATATTTATTGCCTATAATATGCTCATGACCCTGAGATTGGCTCAGCTCATCGGAGTCTGGTGCTGAAATCTCCAGGGTTAAGAGTTTAGTCCCTATATGGGCCATTTATTTAAGAGCTGGACTCAGTGATCCTTGTGGGTCCCTTCCAACTCAAAACATTCTGTGAAATCTTTATTAGGCCAGGATTGCTTACAGCAGAATACATTAGAATATAATATTTTGAATAATTAAAAAAATGAAGCATTTTCCTTTAATTTCAGCAGTTTGTGCGGTGCTGACCTGTGGTATTACAGGTGAGGGCTGCAGTTGCTCTCTACTTAGTGCTGAAGAGCCTTGTGATTGCAAATTGAGTTTAAATTTGACAATGTTGTTAAAGAAACTCAAAGTGAATGTTACTGCTTTCATTGTTTTAACTAGATAAAGTGATGCTTTAAATTATTTAAATGACTTAAGATTGCACTGTTTCTTAACAGTAAGTAAATCACTGTAAATATACTTTTTGTCATTAGAGGCAAATGGTTTTGGAATTAAGTAGTGCTAGACAATCTCATTATTTTTGCTTCTGCAACAGCTGTGAATAGATTTTTGTGGATGGGAGTTATTAATGATTTTTACTTTAACTTTAAATAAGGCAGTTTTGCTAGAGTTCCTGGAAACTTGCCTGACTTACTCTTTAAAGAAGACTTTTAAGTCGTCAGTTTCTGCCTCTTTTATAAAATTACTAAGTGGTTGGCCTTTGTCAAATGTGTTTGACTATGGATATGGTTTGATCTTTTTAAGCTGCCACTGAAGTTAAGTCTGGGCCTTTTCTTACCTCTGACTAATGAACACTGTCCTCTTCCCTTGCTTGTATGAACCAAATAATCTGAAACTTCCCTGCCTTCCTGAATCAGCTTTCAGACAGGTTGGCTGTCCAAAAACTGAGACTGAGCTCATGGCTGCAGGAGGAGGATGAGGATGCTACTGACACTGATATCAGCTGCAACATGCATGCTTACAGCATTTGTCATCTTGGCCCTGATAGAATTTTTTTGTCTTCCAGTTTTGGCTCTTCAGTTCAATTGTGGCTTTATTGGTAACATACCACTGTACCTTCATTCCTCTTACTGTGTTTTTATTTCCCCAAGTTGCACTGTTTCTTCACTTTTCGGGAAAAATATAAAAGTAAACTTGTCAGAATGTTTCAAGTTGTTTCTTCTCGATGTATCTTTGGCACTCAGGGAGAAGAGTTTCCATCTTTGCTGCTTGGAGAAATAAAACCACTAGTTTCATGAAGTGAAGGGGAATCTCATCACTTAACTCTGAACTTTTGCTTTGAGATATAAGCAGATTTGTTTTAAGGCTGCTTTGCATATCATCTCCCTCTTCCCAAAGTCATGCTGTGGGTGCAGTTCCAGGCTGTGCTTCAGAGATAACTCCAGGCTGCTGCTGGACGGGGCACGAGCTGTGCAGTGCCTGTGTCTGGCTTGCCCTGGCTCCAGTGGCTGTGAGCCCTGCTGGGAGCTGACGATCTGGCTGCTGGGGAGAAACTCCTGTGCCAGCTTTGCCATCACGTCAGCAAGCTGGATGGCCTCACTCTGGCTGCAGTCCTTACCTCCTGGGCAAGACAGTGGATGGGACTGAATTTCAGGAGCCGGGGAATGTAGAGTGGTTTTCCTTTTCCATTTTAACCTGCAGTAACTTTGCACTAGATCCATGCTAAAATTTCCTAAGTTTCTTCTGAGTGTCTGTATTGTTCTCCCTAAGTGTTCACGATCCACCAAACTGGTTATTTCACAGCATTCTTTTTCTGTATCTTTAAAGGTTTTTTTTATCCCTCCCAATCCATTTTAAGCCAGCCAAATGTTCCTTTTAAACTGTACATCTAATTTGCAATTTTTTTAATTGATTTAATAATACCTTTAAAGAGAAAATAGTTTCTAAACAGCTAGAACCTGTTACCAAGATGCCTTTTGCATTTTTGTAGGTGTTTGTTTTGGTTGTTCTCAATAATGTATATGTCTTAAGGAGAGGACTGAGCACAATATGTAAAAATATGCATCTGTTCTTCTGATTTTCTGCAGTTGGGCTGGACTTGCAATGTTCCCATCACTTAAATGTTTTTATGGAGTTTGGCTTTTTTATTGCTATCATAAACCAGTAAATACAAGATTAAGTAGAATAAGCCTGCCTAAAACTTGAGGTAAATCACATTGCTATTTGCACTCATTTTAACATCTAAATGTTTCTGTCAGGGAAGTTATTAATTGCTAGAACAAACTGCCAGCAGAATGCTATATCCATCATTTCTTGGTATGGTCAGTCCCTGGATAATGCAGATATCAGTGTGTACTTTAATCTCTCCTTTTGGCAGGTTTAGTGATCATGTGTCCATACAGTGATCCAGTTCAAGACACTGGCCAGGGTTGAATCCAGCTGGAAGAGAACCAGCTGGCTGATTTGGCAGTAAACTAGACCAACACACCCTGGAGCAGCACAGCTGTGAGACCAGCACAGGGGAAGAGGTGGTGAAATGAGAATGAGTAAGGAGAGACTATGCAAGATCACTCCTTTAGCCTCAGATTGTTGGAGTCACTGTAAAACTCTGGTCTCTGTAAGCCACTAAAGCAGTTGTTCCTGAAAAGCAGAGCCCATCTGTTTCCCTTTCCAAAGAGGCTGAGTGAAGAATATTCTTTTGTTAAGAGATTTTGGTACAAGACTTGACAAAATTAGCAGGATTTACAAGCTGCATGAGTGTCTGCAGGGTGAGCCCTGGGCTGTTTGTTTGAGACCTCAGTGTTCCGAACAACACTTCTTGCTGTGTTCAGCTGAGTTGGTGCTGTTCTGAAGCCAGGTGGAATGAGATGCTGTGCTGCAAGTGGGGCAGTGGAAATGCTGAGGTGAACAAGGCTTTTGAAGCCGTGAGGATAAAAGCAAATATGTTAATCCCATGCTCTCGTGGGTATGGTAGATAAGGAGGCAGCCGATTTTCTTGAAAAGTGCAAACAGAAGAATGTAGCCTTTTAATTAAGGATAAATTATCATGAACTGTGCTGTTTTGCTCTTGAAAATCAAATACAGGGCTTCCTTTGCCTGACTCGCAGGTTACTGAAAATACATCTCATCCTTGAGCACAGGGAAAGAGAATGTCTGTGAAGTGGAAGATTGTACTAAAAACCATTACATTGACACATTCACATTCTAAGAAGCCTAAGTATAACAGGGTCTGCTTTCACAGCCTACCAGTATCTGAATAAGGATGTATTGCAAGGAAGTAGGGGAATTGGAAGCTATCTCAATTGACACCCTTTGCAGCTTGAGGAGAGCTTGAAGGCATTTCTTAAATCATTGTGTGCTATAGGGCTATATATATAATTAACAGTGTGTGGTTGTCAAGTAAAAGCAGAATTAAGAGTGTATAGAATTGTTTCCTCATATTTTCATGTGCTTATTACCTTACTAGATGCTTGTTTTGTGGAAAGAGTTTGCTTTTTCAGTCTTAGTGCTTCATCCTTACTGAGAGAGAACTATAAGGCACGTGTATGGACTGTAATGTAAATAGCTTCTAATATGTAGGTTGTAGGAGAAAACCTGCCCTGGTAGATAACCAGTAACAGAAAGCCTCAGGCTGGATGAACAGTGGATGAAATAAAGCTGTTTATGAAACAGGAGATGTGCTGTCAGTACAATAAGACACAGCCTGCCATCTCCATGCAGCAAGGAGACTGTACTGATTTTCCATCAACACAGAGTTGCTGGATCCTGCTGTTCACTGCTGTATCCTGGTTTTTCAGTTCTGAGCAGTGACTGAAGTGGTAAATCCTGACCTTGGATGAAAAAGCCGATGTATTGCTGACTCTTGTCTCATGATTTCACTTTTTTTGTGTGTATGTAGCTGAGTCTCCAGGATTGTGCCAATAGTTGTGAATGTATGGGAACAATCAAGTGTATTTTCTTTGTGTTTCTGAAATCCAAACTATTCCTTCAAGTGACTTTGTTGAGTGCAGTGGAGGTGAGGGTTGGCTTTCTGTGACCTTGCCGCCGGTGCTTTGTCACCTGATGGCAGCAATTGCTATCCCTTGCCCCAGATTGCTTTTCATAAACTCCTGTAAGGCCTCTGATCCCTTCTCAAATTCTTCAAATACCAATCGTGGTGTTACTATCAGTTTGTTCTGCAAGACATAGCATATGCTGGAGCTGCTTCCAAACTGCCTATTTGGTGATCAGCCAGCCATCAGGTTAGAAGGGCAAGTGTTGGGGCAGTCCTGAAGTCTTTTCCTCAGGAAGGACTGAGATTTGAGTGCTTCAGTGCTGACTCTGCAAAAAACCCTAAAAATAAAAAATGTGCAGCTCTTATTTTAGAGATGCCGCTCTTCTGGCATGTTGCAACCAAATAGGTGTACAGAGGAAGAATTATTGGGAGTGAAGCAAGTAGAGATGCTCACATAGTGCTGATTTTCAATTGCTCAAGATTATGAACAAGTACCTAAAAAAAAAACCACAGTGAATGGAGTGGGGGATGTTTGATGTGCTGCAGTAGTAATGAACTACCTTACTGTCTACCGAGGGCAAGAGCAGGATAGTAGCCAGCAGGTCATGGGAGGTGGTTGTTCCCTACTCCCTGGCACTCACAGGACTGTCTCTGAAATACTGTGTCCAGTTTTGCTCCCCCCTCCCCTCAAATGCAGTGGGAATGCCACTGAACTGGAGAATTGAGGGTGGCAAGGAGGCTGGTGCATATGGTGTGCAAGAAGTAGGTGTAGCCTGGAGAGGAGAACAACCTACTGTCCTTGGGTGCACAGTGAAAATTTGTGAATCAATGCCTGCAAGTTAGGACAGTGGTAATTCCTACTGAGTATAATGTGGAAAAATTATGAGAATTCAGTATCAGAAAAGGTGCTTGGGGTGCCTGCTTTATCTCCATCCTTTCAAGACTTCTAAAATTTAGCTGGACAAAGCCTTGAACAACCTGATTTGACTTTGAGATTAACCTTGCTCTGGCCTGTTCGGAATAAGTAACCTCCAGAGGTCCTTTCAAACCCAATTTTCCTGGGTTTCCTGGGTTTAGTCATTAGAAGCATTGCAAACCATGCAGATGGAAATTATGATCTTAATAAGAATTACTTAAATCCTTCTAAATACATGTGGAAATAGATATTTGAAGGACTTGATCTCTGGATTTTTAGAACATAATTGACCTAATGAAACAATTTTGCCTCCTTTAAAGCTGTCTGATTGAGATTGTAGGGTGCCCTTGAGCATTTGCTTGTTTTGACTGGCTTTTGTAAAAATCCATTGCATAAGGATTTTTTTCTGTGCTTCTCCATCAGAAGTACAGTTTATTGTCTTGTCTAGAATGTCCATACTAAAAAATAAATGAACTTTATGTCACAATTAGTAAGCTCTGACAGCATGGAGTCAGATACAAACACTTGTTCCTGTTGTAATGCTAAGCATATTTTGTGGTTTCTGCAAGATTCCAATCTGGGACCATTCAGACTCTTGCATCATGTCTGTTTTTACAGATGAAGGGAACATTTTGTGCATGCTCCGAATAATGCTTTTAAGTTCCTGTAAATTTATTTCAAAGCCAAATTCTTGCCATGTTTGCACAAGTACTAATTGTCATTCAGAATTAGAGATGTGCCAAATTGTAGGCTGTCTATCAAAGCATTTCTGCGTTTCTTTGGAGCGTAAAAGGAGTTTTCATTTAAACCTGAAAGGCTTTCAGAGATTTTTGTGTTTTCATAACTCTTGAATTCATAACCTGAGGCTATGATCATGATGTCCTTTTTGGCTAGGAGAATCCTGAAAAAAAAGAAATCTGCAGGAGGAGCTGAAGCTTTTGCAGTGATGTGGAGTCCTGATAGAAGAAAGGAAACTTCAAATGCAGTTTTTTATTTTTCAGGGGAATGATTTTGTAAAAAGAGTTCTCAAATAAGCAACAGAGTCTTCAGTTTCAGACTTATTTTTGTGAGTTAATTACCTAGTGAAGGCTTTAAGGGAACACCTATAAATATGGTGTTGACCTCAAGGTACTTTCACTGCTTATGTGGTGCTTTGGATTTGAGCAAAATATAAACGAGGTACGATTCTTTTGTTCTTCAGTGCTTTTTGGCATGGCTTTGTTTTAGCAGAATTTGTAATTCGGTGTTTTGTGACTCACCTTGAATGTTTTGCCAAATAGATGTTATAAAATTAACTTAAGGGAAGGAACAGAGGAAGAGGCATAAATCTATATATGGAACAATGTCTGAGTCATGGCTTCGGAAAATGTGGTGTATTTTTTTTTTAAAATACATTCGTCTGTGCCCTCAAGATCTGTGGTTTTCTCTGCAATGTGAATTAGTACCATTTTTTCACTTCTGCTCGTGGAGACGTTTGCTGCCTTTCCTGCAGGTGTCACCTCTCATTTCCCAGCTGATTTCTTACTCTGAGCTCTGCTCAGACTGAGGGAAATAGCAAGTAGCACAAACCATCACTTTCTGCTTCATGTCACTTCCCAGGCAAAAAGTTTTGACCTCCTCTATCCTTATAAGGTATTAAATACCTGGAGGTGGTTGAGGTTTTATTCTCGTACTTCCCATTTCTTCTTACATACCAGGTCTTATGCTGTAAATGGAAGAGCCCAGCAATTCTGCTCACAGAAGTGAGTGGTTAGATTAAATCCACAATTGTAACATTTATTAGATTTATGACTGAGTTTAAGACAAGTATTTCTGATAATATTGGAGGAGGCAAGATGGAGTACTTCTTCTAGAGCTGATAAATCTGCAGTGAGGTATCTCTAAAACATTTTTTTTCCCATCTGGTTAGCAATGGTGACTTATCTGCAGCATACAGCTGTAAAATCATGAGGGTGTGTGTGAACACAATTTGCTTAAGGTTAGTGAAAATTGACAAACTTTCAATTGTGTTTTATCTTATACAGTGTTAAGCACTATAATGCACTCCAGAAAATTACAGGAGCCTGGAGCAGGAAAACGAGGCGTATGTGGTTTGTGTCTTTCAGGGCCGGCTGCTGGGCAGGCTTTCTGCTATAAGGTTTAGTTTCCTTCTCAAAGTCTCTTGCTAATTGCACCCGAGCCAGCACAAGAAACTGCTGTTTTAAGTGGTTCCCGTTAGAATGCAAACAAGTTTCTCATTAGTTGAAATAATTTGAGAGGAAAAACCTACATTTTTAACTGTTTTCGACTGTTCATTTTCCTAATTATTTCAGGCATTCTTACTGGGCTGTAAAATTCAACACAAACTTTTTATTAAAAATGCATGGTGAGTCATATCTTGGAGAATGCACCATTGCCTTACCCAATCTAAAAATGCCAGGCAGATCCAGGGCAGCTTCCAGATGGACGAGGTCTGTGCTGACAGAACCAAGTCTCCTGGCTTTAGACTGTCTCAAGGGTAGACTGCTATTTTTGTTTTTATTTTCTTTTTTCTGGGCAAGCTATGGATGTAGAAGAGTTGTTGCTTTAAGCAGAAAATATTTGTGCTAGGACTGGGTGATGCAGCACAGAACAAGTTACAAAAGAAGTGAAGAAAAATAGCAGATACTGCAGGGTGGACAGAATAAAAAAAAAAGAAAAAGAAACTTTATTCAAGTTGACTTGCCACAGACTTGAGACACTGGCATGGGCTGCTCAGAGAAGCTGCAGATGTTTCATCCCTGGAAGTGTTCAAGGCCAGGCTGGGTGGGGTTTGGAGCAACCAGGTCTAGTGGAAGGTGTCCCTGCCCATGGATGATCTTTAAAGGTCCCTTCCAACCCAAGCTATCCTGTGATTCAGGCACAAATATCTTTTATGATACTTTTTGTTGTAGACCATACAAATAAATGAACAAATCTCTGTCATTATCATGTTCTTTTTCAGAGACATCCTGTGACTTTCACAGATTACTTATAATCCACAAGATCTGTCATATCCCTCACTGAAGCTTCTTACTTACTTTTGATTTTACCTTTACAGCTGACAGGAAGTTCTGCAGAAGCTGGCCAAACTGAAATTAGTTTCAGCCACTAAACACTTCTCCCAAAAATACCTTTTCACTTCTATGCCACTGACATCCGAATCATGTACTCTCAGACAGTGCAATCCCCAGCTCCAGGTGCTGTCTAACCACTCTCATCAGCAGGAGTTCCTTCCTGAAGTCTAATCTAAATTTCCCCTCTGTCATTTTAAAACCAGTGCCCCTAGTCCTGTCACTATGGACCTTGGGAAAAACTATATACTGAAAGGATGCAATAAAGGTACCTGTTATCATTAGAAAGTAGACAATGTGGTGAGACCCCATACTTCAGGGAAATAACAGAACTGCCTTTGTGCCAGCTTGTTCCTTCCTCTCTCGCAATGGTAGTTTATTTCCTTTTAAGCTCATAGTACTTAATCAACGTGGGAAGCTGACAGTAGCTGAGCTCTTGGCTCTCAGGTGAGGGGAAACAAAGGCTTATGTGGGATATTGGATATTGTGAGAGTTTCAGAGTTGCTTTGTTGCCATTTTTTGGTTTGCTTGTTATTGCTGGTTTTCTCCATGGTGTGTGTTTATTCTGACTTAATTCTTTTTTTCCTAAAAACTATCTTTATAGCACTTCAAAACATTCTCAGTGTAAGCACCGGAGAATACTTACTAAGTTTTTAACAGGTCTTGTGAACCATCACATATCCAACAGCTTTTTGGTAGTGACTTGGGATAGTTAATAGAAATTATTCCAGAAGAATGACATATTTTTTTGATAACAGTGCAATGATTTTTTGATTTGGAAGACTGAGATGTTTAAGTTCCCAAGTTTTTTTAACATCTGATAGAGGAACGGGGGCTGCAGCTGAAAGCCTGAGTTGCGCAGGCGTAGCGCTTTGTCCTGGGGTGCATCAGGACCAGCATCGCCAGCCAGACAAGGGAGGGGATTGTCCTGCTCTGCTCTCTGCTGGGGTGGCCTCGCCTTGAATATTGTGCAGTTGTGGACACCACAGTGTAAAAAGATACTAAACAATTGGAGAGTATCCAGAGGAGGGCAGCCAAGATGGTGGAGGCACTGGAGAGGAAATCCATATGAGTTCATTTGTCCTGTTCAGCCTGGAAAAAGAAGAGACTGAGGGGAGACCTCATTGTGAGACCTCTACAGATTCCTCATGAGGTGAAGAGGGAGGGTAGACATGGATCTCTGCTCTGTGGGGACCGGAATGGCCTGAAGTAGTGTCAGAGGGGGTTAAGGTTGGCTATTAGAAAAAGTTTCTTCACTCAGAGGGTGTCTGGGCACAGGAATAGGCTCCCCAGGGAAGTGGTCACAGCGCCAGCCTGACAGTTGTAGACATGTTTGGACATTGCTCTCGGACACAGGGTGTAACTCTTGGGGATGGTCCTGTGCAGGGCCAGGAGTTGGACTCGATGATCCTTGTGGGTCCCTTCCAACTCAGCATATTCTGTGATTAATTTGATGTTGGCTCAGATAGGGGATGGTGCCCTGACTGGTCAGCCCATGCGCTGTGGAAGTGGAAAGGGGTTTGTTGGGAATTTAGCCTGACTGCAGCAGAGTGTCTGATTGCCCTCACTCATCTAATGCTGCTTTGAACCTGCTGAACCTTCTGAGATGGAGTATGTTGAAGAGAGAGTGAAGACTCATACTCACTACAACATGAAGTTGCTTTAAACAGAGCAAATCCTGTTGGCATCCAAACCGAGTCCTCTCTGAGTGACAGTAGGGTGTTTGTGGTGCTTCCAGAGACTGGGTGGGCACAGCTGAGCTGGTTTTATGTAGAATTAGCTTGGGTCCAACACTGTGTGTTTGTTTGTATTGGAGGCATCTTTGCTGCTTGAAAGGATTGTTTGTTTGCCCAGCAACATGAACTAATAAATTGTACAGATTTATTCTCTGTCTTTGAAATAATCCATGACTGGAATAATCAGGTTACAGCAAATTGGGAATTAATTGTGTATGCTTAAAAGAAAATGTACATAGAACATCATGAAAACCTTTTTTTTTCATTGTCATTATGTTGTATTATTATAAACTAATGAAAGAATTCTCATGGCTCTGGGCATTCTGCTTAAAATAAGACCATAAGTCAATATTTGAATAAATGAGGGCAGCATTATCTTAAACTGCAGAGAACCTCCTCTGTCACATCCCTTCCTTGTGGCAGCAGAGTTTGCTTGGCTGGCACATGGGATCAAAGCTTCAGGAGCAGGAGGAGGTGTGACTGCTTTGGTACAGAGCTGTTCGACTGGACTGGAGCTGGCACAACTGGTGTGGTTCCCTTGGGAGGAGGCACAGGTAGAAATGACTCTGCTGTGTGTCACTGCTGCTCCAGGGGCCATCCAGGAGGCACCCGACCTCCTTCTGAGCTACTGTGAAGGTAAAACATCTCATTGGTGATATTTAATGCTTGCAGTAGCCCTTATGATGCAAATGTTTGCAATTCTTCCACGTGGAACGTGAATGTGATGGCTCTGCATGGCTCAGCTCAGTGAAATGTCTCCTGTGTGGTGTGGCTCAAGATAGTGACTGTACTGTTAAATATGTGTGGTCTCCATTAGCTAATTACACTTGTTCAGTGTCTTAACAGCATGGAACTGCATCCTTACATCAGAGTTGACAGGAATCCAGTGGCCTTGATATCAATAATGTGTTATGTATGTGGTGTCGTGACAGATATTGGCTTTGAGCAAAGCAGCAAGTGATGAGGGGCAAGATGAGTGGATCTGTAGTGGGAAGTTGCTCGCGTGTGGGACCATATTCATGTTCCAAGTTTTGGACACTTTTATATCATTGTAATTTTAGTCTTGTCCCATGGACATAATGCCTGTTAAAAGGTTAATGTGCATTAAGTGCATTCCTGGGTTTAGTCTCAGTGAAAATTCCAGATTACTTTGGGAGACTGTTCCACACTGAACTGAACCACCATTAATGAGGGTGGTTTGGAACTTCACTGAGCAGTGTGCTCCTGGTCTGGGCTGTAACAGTTATGTAGAGGTTGATACAAAGTCTGTTTGGAGCAGTCCTATGACTGACCCTGCAGTGAGACATCTTGAGATAAACTTGCAGAAAGTTGTCACTACAGGCTTTCTCTTGGGATGTTTTCTTTATCTGATTCACCAGTATTATAAATAACTACTAATTTAAGCAGGGAGCAGGGGGAAGGCACACAGAAGAAAGCGTGGGATCACAACATCCTCGGGTTACGATGTCTTGGAAATACAGCTTTGTGGGTTTCCCACTCTCTGTTGTTGATGTAGCTTTATTGGGCACCATGAGAAGGAAGTAGGAAATACTGAATGTTTCCATTTGTTCAAGGTTCAGTCCCTCAACTGCTTCTCAGTTGAATGGATAATGGGTTGTGAAAGGAAGGGATGGACTTCTACACAAGGCAGTGCTCAGAGTGGTTTCCCTGATAGTGGGAAATGTGAGGTTCTCCCCTACTCAGACTGAGGAAGAGCAAACTTACATTGGTACCCCAGAGGAATACTTGGATCTTAGGGGAACTGGTTATTCTGGTCATTTGTAAACAGGAGTGTGAAGCAGATGCAGAGCCTGGAGGAAGGAGCCTGGCTGCAGAGCAGTGGGAGCTCTTGGCCAGGTGGGATTTGCCTTTGGTGCCCAAACCCTGGTGCTCACCTTGTGCATGTGTCTTTGCAGGAGAGCCTTGTGGACAAAACTCACAGTTTTGGGAGCAGGAACTAGAATTTTCAGGGCAGGGGGAAGTCTGTCAGATCTTTCTATTTAAGCATCTGAGTTGTCATTAGTGACTCAGGTCAGGGTGACAGGAAATTATATGGTATTGAAGTGGAAAGAAAACATTCTTATAACCACTACTTACGTTTAACACTTACGGAGGTGTTTTCATTGTTCAGCATTTAAACACCTGAGCTATTTTTCCATCTGAAGGTCTGTCTTAAGTGTACATATACTTAAGAACAGATACTATTATATTAGTATTAAACCAGCTGGAATTCCTGTAGCTCATAAATGGTAGAAACATTTTTGTGGGAAAGCAATTGAAAGGATCATTCTCCTTAAGTTCAGCTCCTGATTTTGAAATAGTTGTGAAGAAAAATACGGTAGTTAAAAGGGTAAGATTGTGTCCTCTGTGGTCTTTTGTCTCTAGTGTGAACTTGGTCTGCTTTAAAATGAAATACTTTGAAACTCTATTCATACATAATAACAAAGTTGTTAGGCTTTGTTTTATAGGAGACTAAACTTTGGAGTTTAACGTGATAAATATACAAGTGGAAATAACAGTACTTATGAAGTTTGTTTTAGGCATCTAGCAACTGTTGTGATAAATTGGAAAAGCAAAAGCTCAGTTTCTAATGTAACCACAGTTCTGCTGGCAGGGTGCTTCTGTAGGTCACACGACTTTCCAGGGTTGTTGTTCCAATAAATGACTTTGAACTGGCGTGAAACCTGCCTGAAGAGACCTTTATGGAGCACTGCAGCAATTCTAGCTGCTTTACATTGGACTCTGTCCCTCCAGGCCTGCAGCAAGTTTCAGCAAGGCTTCCCAGTACATGCAAAGATTTCAGTTATCTGATGAATCCCTCTCNTTGAAAAGTATAAGCTATTAAAGTATGTTTTTCATGGGATTTATTTTAATTATGGTTTGTGTCTTTTTTTGGCTGCTACAGAAAGGTCACTGGGTTCTGGCAGTATTGTAATACCCTAAGCAAAGTACCAAGAATGTGAAATTGTGCTCTATGCTGGATGAGCGTCTATTTCTGTTGAAGACACAGGCATGCTAGAATTTTGATATATTTTCTGCTCTTCCTTGATTTATGTTTTGATGTCTGTTTTAGGGCTACCAGAGAGCCTTAGTTACCTCTAATTGGCATCTTTGGAAAGAGTCTGAGTAGCTGAAGGCATCCTTTGTTTAAAATCAGAAAAAATGGGTGTAATGTGGCCATGCTTGTTGGGGGACTTGGCCTCTGCCTTGGCACTGGGATGTGGTTGGCAGAAGAGGTGGTTGTGAGAAGTGGGGAAGTTTGGAGAAGTGGGGAGTCCAGCTGTGCCTGCAGTGACTGAATGCCCGGTGCAGGCAGTGTTGCTGTCTTGGTTGACAGTGGGAGCTGTTTTGTCAAAGATGTGTTAGATAGGACAGTTTGTCTGTGCTGTGGGGAATAAGGCAGTCTGTAGCTGCTGGCTGGCTTTGATGTGTTTGGTCTGTTTTATCACAGAATCAGTCAGGCTGGAAAAGACCTCTGAGATCATCGAATCCAACCTATGACCAAACACCATCATGTCATCCAGACCACGGCATTAAGTGCCACATCCAGTCTTCCCTTAAACACCTCTCTGGGCTGTCCATTCCAATATCTGATCGCTCTTTTCACCCTTTTGTGAAGAATTTCTTCCTAATGTCCAGCCTAATTGTTTCATTCATTGTTTTCATTCATTGAGGTTCTTCAACCTCACCTCTAGTGAGGTTGTCATCTTACTAAAAAAGCAGGAGCTGAGCAGACCCCCTCCCACAGAGCTATCTTCCTTTAAAGATGTCCAGTCAATAATTTTTTTTGTAGCTCTCTTGATTTTAATCAGTCGGTTGCCCCTGAAAGTGGGTCAGAACCTTCAAAAAAACACCATCTGGAAGGTTTTCTGAGTATGTTGGAAAGATGTAACGGCTGGATGACAGTGTGTTTGTATATGTTTAAGTGGCATTTGTTTGGTTTCATTTTGTCCCACTGCTTCTTGTGTTTTCATTGGGCACTGATTGGTCTTTTCCACATCGATGAGATATCCCTGAGCCTTTTCCCAGCTCTTTCAGCCTTTCCTTGTATGCAGATGCTGTGAAAACTCAGGAGAAAGTTGTCTGCCCCCTCAGGTGAACTTTGGTGTTTCTGGATGTGCTGGAAAAGCACAGTAAACATCTCAGTGTTCCGCTTAAGCCTAAGACTATTTTTCTTTTGAGATTTGATTGTTATGGACTTTAAGCTTCAGATAATTGATTTGAGTGGGGTTTGAAATGGTGAAAGCAGTGTAAAAGCAAAGGGGGAAATAAGATAGTTGGATTTGATAGCTTGTGTTGCTGAGGAGTTCTGCTGCACCTTCTACCAATTGAGAATTTTTAAAATAAGTTTTGATAAGCTTGTATTACTGGAGGCCACCTTACTGCTGACTGATTGCAGTGTATCTGTTCTTGAGTAAAGCTTTTAACTGAGAGCCCAAAGCATTCAGAACTAGCAAAAGCATTCAGAAGTATAATCAGTAAACTAATGTAATTTCTAGTTAGTGTTATAGGTGTTGTGATTCCTTAAAAACATTTTCTGTCATCGCTGGGCTCTGTTTTTACTTGGTTAAATATTATACTTTGGGATATTTCAGAGATTTATTTGATTTGGACTGTTTTGGCAGTACAGAGGTTTCTTGCCCATCACCTGGATGATTCAACTAGTGCTACTTGCTAATATTAGCAAACAAAACTTCTAAGTGTTCTTCTTGATGACCACGTAGTAGCAAGACATGGGATGTGTAGCTCCTTGCTGTTCCTCTGCTATCATGTGAAAAAAATCTATGGGATGAAACTATCTTAACATTCCCATGGTCCCTTCCACTTTACAGACAAGGCAACAGAATTCACATCTGGTTTGTCTGTGTATCCATGAGAGCGAGGGTGGCTTTGGGTGTCAAATAACTGGCAAATACAGGAGGAAATTCAGTACCTGAATTTCAAATGTAAGAAGCTGATGTCTGTTTACTGCTATTTGTCTTTGGAACATAAAGACATGTGGATGATGACTGGGAGGTTCTTCAGATTCTCTATGTTGGCATGACTGAGTTGATGTTTTATAGTCTGGAAAGGTGACCAAATGAATGTACTGTGTATTTCAAACAGAAATACAGAAACGTTCTCCCAAGGGAATAAATACACTTTTAATAGAATTGGTTCATGTTGACACAGTGTGGGTGTGATTATCTACTGCTGCTGTGGAAAAAGTACCAGGTGTTTGGCAGTTCAAGTCACTGCTGTGAGCATTTGCCATGGCTGACACTGTTGTGATCCATTTTCCATGTTTAGCTTTGTAAAGCTGTCCTATAGTGTGTATATTGAAATATTCTACCTGCTAATATGGTTCAAAATAGTGCATCATGAGAGAAATATGTGACATGGATATTTCTGACATTTTTCTACATTTATAGGTTTCTGGAATGACTGGGTTGAGTTGGTTGGAGGGTGATGATTTCATTTCCAGACTTTTAGGTGGTGAATGGCTGTTTTCTTTATGATTTGTGACTGCCAGAATTTCCTGTATGTTTGGCAATATTTTATGTCAGCCACTCAAGAAACAATTCTGTGCAGAAGCAAGACAGCTACCCTGCTTGCTGCAGGCAGTAGTGGGGGGATATGATGCTTTGAAACAAACTTAGAGATTACGTTTGGCAAAAATAAATGTCTACAGTACAAAAAGTGTGTGCTAGGAGTTCCAGGTGTGTGTCATAGGCAGGTTACTCTGGTGATGACTTCTGTTTTTAAGGAAGAAAATTATTTCTTTTTGTTAAAGGAAGAAAGCAAAATTAAGTCTTCATGTTTGTGTCTACTGTTCCTTTGTTAATGGGTGCATTCAGAAAATAATTTGCCAGAACATATCATTCAAGCAT
>WAAG01047820.1:1213-17561 GCA_013390105.1 Tichodroma muraria | reverse complement strand
AAGGAAAAAAAAGCCATTGCCAACAATTCCTTCCACCAGACATGAGCAAAAACCTACCCACCACCACCAAAATATGACCTGTCATATTCCTAATGTGTCATATTCCTAGATTTACTTTATTCTGATAGGTGACTATCCAACTGTTTCTCCCTCTCAAAAATGCATGGGAATGTCACAGTTCACAAATGAGCATTGCTGTGAGGGAATTGTTTGTTGTTAGTATTCATTGTTAGGTTTGCCTTTTGAACATGCATGGCTTTCAAGGTTCATTTCCCAGTCTGGGTTGTATTCATTGTGCATGTTTTTTTTTTCCTTTTTAGTGGACTATATTGTGGAATATGACTATGATGCAGTGCATGATGATGAGTTAACAATCCGAGTTGGGGAAATCATCAGGAATGTGAAAAAACTGGAAGAAGAAGGATGGTTGGAAGGGGAACTAAATGGCAGAAGGGGCATGTTCCCTGACAATTTTGTGAAGGTGAGTTTTCTGCATTGGCTTGATTTTACTGTAATGGTGTGGCTGGGTTATTGTTACTGAAACAGGTGGAATACAACAACAGTTTTATTTGTAACAGGATGATTTTTTTTTTTTAATGGGAAGACATTCAAGGTGCTGACGCTTTTTTATTATGCTTTTGAAGATTTTTTTTTTATTTAAGTTCTGCTGTCTGTTCTTACTTTAGCATTTATTTTAGTCTGTACCCTTGAATTATGTGTTCTGTGTCACTTTGACTTCTGCAGTGCACCAAGTTGTCTGTAGCCATGGTTACCTGCTTTAGCGGGATGAACTAATTAAAAAAACAAGAATATAAAAAAAAACCCTAAACCTACTTCTACAGAAGACATCCAGTCATGAGAGAGTTGGGAAAGTGGGGTCACAGCTCAGTCAGCTCATCTGTAATGGAAAGCTGCATCCTCAAGTGGTGCTGATGTCAGTTCTTCAGCCTGGATCTGAAGCTGCTTTATTTGAAGGGGCAATTCTGCTTTACCCTGGACCCTGCTGCTAGCACTGCCTTTTTTGTGACTCTGCAAATTCCTTGGTGTAACACTTCCATATAGCCCAAGTGAACATAGATGCTCCTGCCCCCTTTGAGGTGAAATTCATTCTTTGCAAACCAGAACTATCCAGTGTATCTTACTGTGGTAGTTTCATGTTATAAAACCTAAGGGGATATTGGTCCAGTGCTATAAACACTTCTTTACACTTGCTTATTTTAAATTTGACATTTTTTCTGAAAAAATGAATAAGCAAAATATTCTTTTCTGGTTTACTGTGAGGGATTTTAAGATTTCCCTTTTAAACTCCTGGGAACAATCCAGTTGTTCTCAGAGAGAGTCTTCTACCAAGGCAAAGTTTGTACAAATGCTTTTTACTTATCTAACATTTTAAAGTCGTTGGTAGTTTAGTTCGAAGTAATTTTTGGGTTTTGAGTCCTGTATAAATAGTAATTTGACCTCAAGTGGTGTTTTGATGATTATTGTGCTGATGTTCTTAAATGGCACTCAAGTGCTGTGTAGGAAGAACACATCAGACTTGTCTCTTTGCTGGTTTCTGTGTCATCAATTTGTTCTGCTGAAGAGCAAAGATGGGTTGGATGTGACATGTTTCTGTATTAATTACCATATTTGTTGGGTCATTTCTTGCCCTTCTGCATCTGTGGCTTTTATAAACTTTGTTTAAAATTATTTCCATCCTGGCATCTCAGCTGCATGTATTTTTAACTTTCCAGCTGTTCATGTGTGCACGGCATGGTCAATTTTCTAGAAGGTGTAGGGGTTTGGAGAAGTAGAAGGGAAGTTGTGTAGAAGAAAATTATCACAACAGGGGTAACTTGCCTTCTTGGTGCTGGAGCTGAGTGCAGTTATGAGGCTGATCTTGGGAGCTTTTCTTCAAGGTGGTGTATTTAGGCTGGAAGGCTGTTGTGCAGTGGTGAGATCATGGGAAAGCATTGATTGTTAGAGAGGTGAAAGTTGTGTGTTGTCTTCATGGTCAATTTGATTATAGTTTCTTTGTATAAGTTAATTTAGTTAAGGTAGTGATAGTTTGAGAGACTTTCTGTGAAAGCTGTTGCATAAAAGCGTTTTGGCTTTTGTGGGGTTTTTTGTGTGGTATTTTTTTTTCTTTCTTTTGTGCCTCCTCCCAAACCATTCTCATTTACTGCTGTAGTAGGTTATTGGATCATGCTGCAGGATCTATAGGACACTACGATGACCAGACTGCTGCAAGTACCAAGCCTCAGCAACTAAACTGAAATGCCCCTTCTTGGCCTGGTGTGCTGGTAACACCTGCAAGGTGTGGGTGACCTGCTGGAATGAGGTGGAAATGAGCTCAAGCAGGGCTGGACTTTGGCCCTGTGAATGAGGCAAGTCCCTGGAGAAATGGATTTATTTGTTTCCTGTTGAGAGCAATCACCACCATTGGGAGTGATAAGAACAGTGAGGATGCTGACAAGAGATGAGTATTGCTGACTTCTATTGACCCATATTAAAGGGAAGGAGCACACAAGTCTGAAAGAGGACAGAAATGTGACCAGAAAGTACAAATTGCTGTGGGCAGTACAAAGGGTTGCACCAAGTTTTACATATTTGGTCGCAAAATTCTGGGGCTGTACTTAAATATTTATTACTTCCTGAAAGGATCATCTTACTCTTCTGTTATGACTATAATTTCATGCGTTAAATGAGGATCTGACCTGAATGAATTATGTGGTTAAATTTGTGGTGGCTTTTTGGTGACATATATATACACACTGGTTTGTTAAGAATTGAACTGGGGCGAGGATATAGCCTCTCCATGCAGACTATGGATGCTAAGTTATAATTTGTGCTGATCTGGAAAAGATTAAAATTTGAAACTGAAATTGCATATGTTATCCACTAGATTTGCCTTCATGTGTAAAATTTAAAAACATAATAAATATGACAGATTAAACTGGGTGAAGATAAACATGTTTTCTTTTTCAAATGTTAGATGTTATTAGAGAAGATAAATTACTTTTTAAAAAAAAGAAATAAAAGCCTTTGATTTTCATCAACTGGAAGAGAATTGGGAGGAAGGTTCTAATTCCAGCTAGTTTGTTTTTGCTAATTTTGTTAGTTTGTCTCTTCTTCATCCTGTGTGAGGGCAGGAAAAGAGCTTGTTGCCTTGGTGCCAGCTGCAAACTGTCCTTGGCTATCGGGCAGCGCAAGGCTGCTTCTTGCCTGTTTGAAGGACAAGCAGAATGTGGACAGGATTATTGCTTTATGCTGCCTGAATATGTTGGATGCCCCAGATTCAGACTGTATCCTCACTGCTAAAGTAGATCAGTCCCCTTCTGTTCCTTCCTTCTAGGCTCTGCCCAGAATTATCCATATATCTGCCAGAATATCCATATATTGGATTTACTGACATTTTATGCCACTTCTCATGCTTTGACAAATGCATGTTTTCTGTTTGAAGTATGACTAAGTGCTGCCAGCTTCATTTTGAGTTGTTAAAGCAGAAAACAGCTTTTTGATTATGTCTTCCTTTTATTTCTCAAGTCTTCTAAACATTGTAAAATTGTTTTAAATTGTGGTAGTAGGCTTGTTTCATGTAGCAGTTGGGTCTTTGCTGTCAGAAGTGCAGCAGAGGAAGCTGAGACTGTGTTTTTAGTTGGGTTAATTTGTTGTACAGTGTGGGTGAGCTAAGCACTGTGTGACTTTGAAATGCTCCAATGGAGAAGGGAATTTATGGAAGCTTTCTCTGGACACTGATGTCATGCTGATGCTTGGTATCTTATAACACCATCTGGTAACTTTTTGGTTGGGTTTTATTGGCTTCTACCAAGCCTTTTGCATATTGATGGGGAGATGGTGGAGAATGAGCAGAGCTTGGTGATGTCTGGTTCCTGGTGTCAGCTGGGACCCCAGGGTATTTTCTGTGAGCCCATCACTTGATGGGTTAATGAGCAGTCTGAGATGGTCTGTCCCAAAAGGTGCAGTTCTTGGTGCTGACCTCTACTTGCATCATTTTGCTTTAAAAGAAAGACAACAGGTAGATTCAGCTAAGGGGAACCCCATAAAGCCTCTGAAACATCCTCAGATACTACTGTGCAGTGCCACTGCGTGGGATGGAGACTGGGGAGGTGTTGCAAAGGTTGGGTGGGAACTTGGTGTGTGGGATGTCCAAAGCAGTCCTAAAACCAGAAGATGGTGGTAAATGTACAGTTGAATACAAGTAGGTTAAAAAAAAAAAGTGCAGGCAATTACACTGCCTACTTGTAAAGCTCATTTCCTTGAATTCACTTCTGAGTGCTGCAGCTTCTTAAAGATGTTCTGCCTGTATTGCAGAGCTGGATTTTGGAGTGCACACATTTCCAGTGTTATTAACAAAACCTGGTGTGAAATTCCTGTTTGAACTGTGTACATATCCTCTTTGAGTGGAGTTGAATTAGAGTTCTTGTTTCTGGCATTGTTATTGCCGTTTTTCTGTTTCTTCCTGTATGGGCAATTTAAAGTAAACAACTTAATAAATTCCTGAAAGGAATTAGCAATTGAACCTAGCAGACTTCTATTGTTTTCTTTGAGAGCAGCTTTTCCTTTCTAAAATCCATCACAGTGAAAAATATGCACACATTCATTTATTTCCAGTGTGATTTAGAGAAGTGTAGGAATGCTGTTAAATGGAATGTGTGAAGTTTTTGGAGATATTGAGGTGTGTGGAATGTGGAAGACTTTTTGGTTTTGGGTTGAGTTTTATTTTTGTTTGCTTCTAGACTTTATATACTATACAGGAACAGTTCTTTGAACGTAAAGATTAAGAGTCCAGGCTTCCCCATCTTCAGGAAATCTCCCAGACCTCCCTCTTTCTCTGCCCCAATGAATCTTAACCCCTTTTTTTTTTTACATTTACTTTGACAAGATGGACTAAGATGCATTTTTGTTGATTTATTTGGTTTGAGCAGTTATATTCACTACCAAGACACTTGTTGTGTTGATAACTGAAAGTGATGATTTGGTGTTCATCCTTCTGCTTATTTTCTTAAGGTTTTTGTCCCTACATAGCTGATGAGTGTTTTTAAAGAACCGAAGTTCCTTGTTTTATTTAATTTATTGCTATCTTAGTTTTGTAAATAGCTGTATTGTGAGTAATAGGCTTTACATGGTAGTAAAACCAGTTTGATCATAAGCTCAAGGCAGTAACTCGGATGAGGGAGGAGCAGTGGATAGCTTAATCAGTAGCTTTCATCAGTTAAGGAAGAGAAGTTTGCCAGCAGGCTCTGGGGACATTCTGGTGAGCGAGCTGGACACTTCTCCGAGCGAGTTTGGGACATGCAGCCCCTCAGCCTTGGAGCTGGTGTGGGGACAGCTTCCTGCCTGCACAGGTGTGAGCAGCTGCTGCCGCTCTAGCGCTGGGCCTGGATCCTCTCCAGGTTAACACGTGAACTTTGCTCACTGTGACATTTTTCTTCCTCCCCCTAAATAAAAAATCCCGTGCAACACTGGGCGTGTTCGAGCAAATATGTCCTTGGAAGGGGTAAGCTTGTTTTATTTTCCATATGTTCTTAACATCAAATGTTGTAGACAGACTTTGTGTTTTGGGGTAGTGAATAGAAACAGCATGAATTTAAAAGTTATGCTTGCAATATGATTTTGAGAGTTTATTTAGTATATGGTGTAAATTCTTGGTCTTAGAATTGTTTGTGTAATAAAATTACTTGGGGTGGTTTAGCTCATGTCTCTTTCTGTAGTATAGGGAGATGCTTAGAGATTGCAGACAGCTACTGTGCTAGTAGAAAGAGTTCATTTTTAAAAGGTTGATTTGTTTTTAGGTGATTCTTTCTGTTCAACTTCCTGGTCTGTGTGTTTGTGGAAACAAAACACAGCCCAAGCCTTGTTTCTTCCCTTTTCATCACCCCTAGACAAACACTTCAGAGTATTAGCACAGCTGACCTTTTTAAGCCTGTCTTAGCTGCCTCTGTCCTGTGTTCTCACTGGAGGGATGCTGTTGAACACAAGTGTGCTGTGAGCCATTGAGAGAAGTTTTGGCTGAAAGCTCCTTCAAGTGTAGCGTCTTCCTTAATTCCTTCTCAAAAATAGTAAATTGACCTCACCCAGAACTTAAAACAGGAATCATGGAGCTGGGAGGGACTGCAGATAAGACAGACTCTTCTAGGTTAATTTTAACCTGGGCATGATTAAAAGGTGTAGTAACGTTAGTAGTTAAAAAGCAGATTAATAAATAAGCTTTTAAGCAATGTCTATAGGTTAAGCCATACACATTTAGTTTGAAGTAAGTAGGTTGCATTTAAGGAATACAATAAAATAGCTATTTCCAAAAATGTTGGTGCCTGCTCCCTTTAGGTATTCCATCCAAAATCTTTGCATCCAGGTAAGACTTGGAGAAAACAAGATACACAGCAATTTATCAGTCCTGGTGGTCACGTAACATTTCATTTTATACCGCCTTTTCCTTTGCTTTATTACTGTTTTGAAGGAACTGTCACCACTAGCAGTGGGTTGTACAGGGAGGTGACACTGAGTACTTGGAGCAGCACTGCTTCCCAGGCTGAGTAGGCAGCCCTGCTGGTAAGAAGGTGATGTTTGCTTCGAAGCTGGCAGTTCTTGTTTCTCAGAAACAAAGATTACATGCAAGATCGAAAGCCATATTAAGTAATTTCAGTTTCAGTGCTGAGTATATGAGAGAAACGCTGGGCTCTTTGTCCGCAGGCAAGGAGTGAGGCTGAGCATTCAGGCTGGTGTTTTCACACCTGTTGCCAGTACTATGGTGCCACCCGTTGTTCCTGCTGATTTTTCTTCAGGCTTTTGGGGGAAATAGGGCCACTGGAGGAGGGTGTCATTTCCGGGGGTACCTTGTGGGTTTGCCTGAGCTGCACCTGCTAATCCCATCCATTGGCACATGTCTGGGATGTGTGAGAATAGTGATAATGATTCCTGTGCTTGTGGGGTGAGAGACAAGTCTCTGCTGTCCAGCTGTTTTGGCCTGAATAAACAAGGAAACAGTTTATTTCCAACTAGAATGTTGGTAATTGGCTTGGGTGAGCCTTGCTTATGATGGGGAAACTATTGTTTCTAAAAACAATAGTAAAGAAAATTAAATCAACTGAAAACATTGACGAATATAACCAATGGCACTCTATGCCGTTATATGACTGACACATCAGCATTTTCACTGTCTTTCAGGGCTCACCATGATTTATTCTTATTCCTGTGAGATTTCCAATTGAGTGATTGGATTGACTGCTTGGGTTCAGACTAGTTGGGTCCCGACCTGTGAAGTCCCTCTGTGATGTGACTATATCTGGCATGAAGAGGGGAAGTCTGGAGGTATATTTGATTTAGCTCTGTAGAGCTGCTGTTGCTGACACATCTGTGCCCAGACAGCCATTTGTGGGCACCTGTGTGTCAGGCTGTCTTTTTAGCTGTCACCCCATCCACACAGGAATTTCCTTTGTTGGCGTTGGTTGGGAATATGTGAATTATTTCATATTCCAAGGCAGTATAGGTGTCTTACTTAGAAAGAAAGAACATGCAAGTGAGTTGACTGTTTGAAATATTTATCTTGATGGACAGTTAGATCCGAAATGTCACAGATGCTTTCCTCAAATTGAACTGTTTACTGCAGGAAATATGTTGAAATGATGTGTCCCTTTTCCTGTTCAAGGTGAGCACCTGTGCTTTAAGATGTTGGAAAAAATAACCTGAGAAGATTTCACTTTGCATTCGCAAACTATTGTTTCACTGTAAAAGTCTGTGGTGTTGTGAAGTCTTCAGTGGCTGAATGTAAACACAGAATAGGGAGAACACTGGTGGTTCTTGTAATATTTAGTATCTTTTCAAATATGAAATACATATATATATATGTTCATACTGTGTTGTCAAGAGCATGAAAGAAATGGAAAGGGCTTCTAAGCTTTGACTCAGTGGCAGCACTGGTATGGAGCTTTAGGGAACTTAAAGTGCTGCTCTGAAGGACAGCAAGATAAAGCATGATTAATGACCTGTGTAAATACTGCTTAATATGCTAATTATTCCCTCTGATTTGAGTTATCCAAGTTTGTTGATCATACCTGTGCCTCTTGCTTTTCTAAATGCCCTATCAGCTTGTGATGTTGCTCTGTGGTATCTGCACTCCTGGATACTCCCAGAGCTGCTCTGGTTGAGTGTAATGGTTTGTGTGGAAGAAGCAGCAGGTTTGTACATGTCCTTATTCCTGTAATCACATGAAGCAGTCTTCTCCTTTGTCCGTCCTTACTTAGTTGTTACACTTGATTCGTGTGTAATTTTATAGCTTCCTCTCTAAGCACAGGAGCAAAGCAACCATTCTCTGCCCGGAGGCTTCAAACAGGGTGTGCTCCATGAGAAGGTGTTTGCAACCATCACTGAGTAAACTGCACAAAGCGTTGCTGGCATCTTGGGCAGCAGGGACTGAGTGGGCTTGTGCAGGCACCTGACTTTTAAGTTTAGACCTTCACAGTGTACAGAAGTCTAAAATACAGCTATAAATATGCACTCTGGAATTAGCATATGTAATAAGACCAAAGAGGTCAGTTACCCAGCTGCTGTTTGCTGAAATGTTTACTATATCCCAGGAGGCTCTGGCTGCACATTCCAGCCATGTAATTGTAGTCCTTTGCCATATGTCTCATAAATCAACGTGTGTGTACACTCAACACAGTTAATATTAAATCCGTTCTTTTGCTTTTTTATGAGTTGGATCTAAATGTGAGCTTGAAGCTTAAACCTGTACAAGGGTAGCTCATCTCCGTCCTGTCATCTCTTAACATTTGCACCAATTGTGAATTTTTTGTTTGGTGGCTCATCATTTTGGAGGGGAAGTTAGCTCTTCTCTGCTATAGTGCTTTCAGTATTGAATTTCAAATGTATGTGTTCCTTGAACACTGGCTTTATTCAGTATTATGAGCTGATCTCAAAGTTTAGTGTGGTAAATATTTTCTAGGTTTAGCAAGCTTTTCTGATGCTCTTCACTTTGTAAAAATATATTTTGGTGTATGTATGTGAATTCATTAGCTTTGGACTTGATGTAATAAGCTTTGGAATTCTTAGAAACTGATGGTGATAAGCATATTACATAGATGCTTTCAAAGCAGGAGCAGAAAGCAAGATGCATTTTCAGTTAAAAATGTTAGTTAATGTATGAATCTCTGGTAACGCTTAATCTTTAAGCCTTTTTAAATCTCCACTGAGACTCTAGATTTATATTTTTAGCCCTTATTTGACATCTCTTAAGCATTTAATTTTGTGTCCTAGACAAGACTTGTGAAGGGATGTGGATGCGTCAGTGTTTTAACTTGTGGCCACGAGTGAAATGCTGAAGGTTTTACAGGGAATGAAGAGATGGTGTCTTGGAAAAAGCATGCAGGGAAGAAGTGCAGGTGCAGCAGTGGATGCAGAAAGGCAGGGTGATAGTGAGAAGTAGCAAGGAATATTCTGAGTTAAACACCAAAGTGAACCTGTAGTGATTTCTGGATCCCACATTTCTCTGGACCAGCAGTAGAGGCAATTAACTGGGAGAAGGGAAAGAAATGTCTTCCTGCCTTCCCATGTGGGGGAAGCTGATAAGACACGTGCTGTGGGAGCTGGAGCTCTGTCTTGCCCTCTGCCACATGTGATTCCTGCTTTCATTGATCTGAAGCACTATTTTGTGGCTGGTGGTTGACAGGACATTAACTGTTATTCTATAAAACAATTACAAGAAATATAATTAAATTTTCATACATATGTATTAGCAAATATAATAGGGAAGAAATGCAATCAGCATTTTAAAATGGTTTTATCTGGCTATGAACGTGGCAACACCATAAAATATTCTTAAGGTATTATTTTCAGAAGTATTTTAAAATGAACTTTTTTCTTAATGAAATGGTTGGGAAACATTGATGTAAAGATCTGTGCTTCCTTTAGTTACTCCTGTTAATTTAGGATTCCTTGCTCTGCTCTTGGTAGACCTGGTGAGCTGACTGCTGAGCTTTCCTGCATCTAGGCTTTCATGTTTGAGATCTCTTGTATTTTGCCAGTATTAACAAGATTTCATGTCAGATTCTGTTTTGACACTTGGCACAAAGTTTATAGGTATCCTTGACAAAATTGAATTATTTGTATATAAAAAAATCTATATGCATGTATTTTTATAATCTGTATCAAAATCTGAAACTTCAAGCCTGCTTCTACATTACCTCTGTAGGGTGTTCCTTATGTGGGAAAGTTCAGCTCTTTGTTCTTGACCTTCAAGTATCGCAATTATTCAGTGACTCAGGTTTTAGTCTGTAAATCTGCAGCGATTCAGTCAATTTTTTATGATTCCCGGAGATCCCGCTTACTCCACTTGTTGCATATTGTGAGAAAGAAGTAGTACCTTGCCTGATTGATGATTGTTTTCCTCCCACGCAAGGAGACATTATGATTAAAAGATCTATATTTAGTATAGATTATAACACATGTAAAAATGTCGGTAACATGTTAAACCGTGTTGTGTGATGTGGGTGTGGTTTAATAGAAAGCAGCAAGTCAGACTGTGAAGAGGCAAAGGCAGAGGGTGCCTCACTGCTGATTCAGCCTGATTAAGTGGGTCAGCAATTAAACCCACTGGTTCACTGTTAAACATTCCCTACTTGCACCATAAATTAAGCCCCCAAAAATCAATCCATGACACGTGTTACACTCTCCAGGAAGTAAGTTGTCTTGCAAAACAAAGGTTATTCATCCTGTCTGTTCTTCAGATGGTAGCTGTTTTCATCTTTAGGTGATTTGTTTCTATTTTCAAGAATAATGTTTAATCCTCTGGAGAGTCATGGGCAGCCTCTGACCTCTCCCAGCCAAGCTCTTCTCTTCAGAGGTGGAACCTGCTCTGATCTCCCGAATGCTTCAGGGAAGGAGCTCAGCAGCTTCTCAGCAATTTTGCTCCATGGATTTTCTTGATGTTTCCCTTTAGCTCATGTAAAGTAATGAGACAGATAGGAACAGCTGCACAGTACTCATCTTTCTTTCGTTGCCTTATTAAATACTTTGCCTCTGGGCACCTACATTGAGGATGAGAAACCATGTTTTCTACTCAAATAAGAGACACAGGCAAAGTGAAAGGATGTGGGATATCTTAAGATTTGAGTGACTGGAGCTGTTAAGGCTGCCATGTGCCTGCCTTTCTGTTGCTGTTACTAAAATTGGAAATGTGGTGCCAAAATAATTAGTTACATGTGAACATTTGCTCCAGGAACTGAGGTTTCATTGCTCTTAAATAGGTTACCGATGACAGTCTTTCTCTGTAGACAGCTGTACAGATTTTTATATGTTTTTATATACAGTCACATTTCTATGTGGTTTTCTTCAGGAATGGGATTTTGCAGGCTGTGAACTTGTATAAACAGAACTATTGCCTGCTTCCAATTCCTCCCTCTCCCCTAAAATGACAGGTTCAATTCTGAGGTACTTATTTTCTACTCAGTAAAATATGAGTCATGGACTTAATTTGCCAGTTCATGGGTTCTTTATTGCTGTTCTGATGGGGAAGAAAAGAGACAAGATAATTCTATGTGTAGGCTCAGACATTTATCTTTGTGTGTTCTTTATCTCAGCCTCTTTAGAGATTGAGACCATTATCTGCTGCTTGAGATCTTGCTTTAAAATGTACTCAGCCACTAAGAGTAATGCACATCATTTTTGCACAAACTGATGTTACAGTGGAATTAATATAAGAAGTCTAAAGATGCTTGTTCTTTGTATAATGGCATATATAGGAGGAGATGGCAGCTGAAACCTTAATATTTATGCTTTAAGAATATAACTAAGGATTTAGATTTGCTGGATAATGAACTTCTCTGTGCCCTATAATTCAGGAACAGACTTCATATTTTTAACTCCTGGCCTTTCAGACGCTATGACCTGCTTTCTGCATCTCCAGTGCCTGGCTGATTTGAGTGCTCTTGGCTTCTGGTGAGGGAAGTGGGGAGGATCCAGCTGTTCCTGCTGGAGCCATGGGTGGGCAAGTGGCTGATGGAGGGGAGGCTGTTCCTGCTCGCCTCAGAAGTAGGTCAGGAGCACCCGCTTATTTTAACAGCATCATGAGGCTGTGCATGCATTCACACGTGTTCCATTTTTGTCTGCGTATAAAGAATAGCTCTTGCATCACACTTGCTGCACATAAACGATTTTGAAATTTTTATTTGTAAACATGCACATTTCCTTGAGGGATTATTAAACTGTGACAGATGCAATTAAAGCAAAACCCACTTTTTTTTTTTGGCTAGTTAAATTTATATACTTGTTTTTTGCCTATCATGCTGCAGTGAGTTTGTAAGTGTTGCAAAATACATATTTAGTGGAGATTATGAAAACTTGAAACCTTTATGACTACTGCTGTAGTTCACAACAGAACAAGTGGGTGGTTGCTTCCCAGTGGAGTGTGTTTTAGGCCAAGAGACAGTCTGTATCAACCTTGTACTGCCAAGTCATAAATGCATAAAATCTGTGCTGCTCATGGAAACACTGACAAGCAACTGCAGTGGACTGGCGGAATAAAAGTATTAAAATTTCCAGCTGCAGTTAATGTCATATTTTCATTTTGGTTTTGCTGGCTGGCAGTGGCCTCACCTTGGAACCACATGAAGTGACTTGGAGCTTTTTGTTGGTATTGTCACAACACAGACTCTCTCTGATAATTTGGATATATGAGGCTGACTTAAAACCCACCAAAAAAGAAAGAAAACTTCCTTGTGAAACCCATGGACAGGAGTCTTGGGCATGTTGAGGTTGGGTGTAGTGGTACCTCAGAGGTGAGGCCTTTGGGCAGTGTCATTTTCTGACCACTGAAGTGCAGGCAAGCTGTTTGGAAGAGATGTAAGAATTGCAAACTCTTATTAATGTTATTAATGGGGCATGAATTAATGTTTGCATCAATACCTGTTGGTTTTGAGATACCCAATCTGTCTTTGTGTAGAAATTACTTCCTTTGTGAAAGGAGTCATAACGATGAAGCCCAGGATAAAGATGCTGGCAGGCGCGATGGGTGTATATGTCAGAGGATCCTGATGTGTGCTTTTGAAAATGGATCTTGGAGCACTTCCCTGCTGTTAGGAGACTGATGTGAACTACAGGGTTGTGGTGTAGTGGACCACATGTAGATGTGGAGACCAGGGATTCCTGAATTTGTTTCAGTTTGGTTTAATTTTAATATGGTTTATAATGCCCCAAGGAAGGATAATTAATGTTGCAGTTCTTCTTTAACAATAAGAACAAAAAAATATTTCTTGCTTTGCAAGAATGTTACAAAGGGTAGAGGGTTAAATATGAAAAAGCAGTTGCTGGCCTATTTAGGCATTGCTTACTGATGCCTCCTGTAGTTCTTTGTCAAAACTAGATTTATGCCTGGCTGCTGTGGCAGAACTCTCTTGTGTGGTTGTTTTTTCTCTCCTTGTTGCAAAGCAGCTCCATTTTCATGTTTCAGTGCTGCTTTCTAATACACAAATTAAAATGTCACTGTCGACTCTGAGTCAAACCTGGCTGGTGCCAGTCCCGGACCCACGTCTGCTTGTTGTAAATTTGATGGATTTGCAGTCTCTCTGCTCCTGTTTTATCACAGTTGCCTTGAACTTCTCCTTGCATCCTCTTTGCTTTTGTGTATCTTGCATTAGGATGATTTCTCTTAACTGTGTTTTGAAGTGTTCACAGCTTTCCTATCCTGGCTGTGGTAGGAAAGTACCGAAGGTACCTTCCTGGTGCTACTGGACTCTGCCACTGTCTGATTGTTCTTTTTGATGTCTGCTGAGGAAAGTCTTCATCAGTAAATCTTCAGCCTTTGAATCGGGCAGCAAGATTTTCTACATGTAATGACTATATACAGAATTATTTAGATCCTATTTTTTAATGTAATTGCACTGTACTTCCTGCTAAAATTTGCCATTGTCTTGTGTTAGAACCACAGCATTTTCTACCAGTCACTATTTCAGGTGGAGACTCAAGCCTGGCAAGAAAGTTGCTGAAGCATTCCTCTTTCTGGTTTTGGTCTTTGATCTTTTGTAGTGGGCACTGCTTTTTTTTCCTATTATTTATAACCTATCCATTATTTTGCTGCCTTTGATGCTGGACTTAAAACAGATTGTCTGTTTAATTCAAATTACTGATTAAGGTGGTGTTTATCTCACACCGTTTTCTAGCATTTGGAAGTGGTGTGCGTGTTGGTTTTTGTTCTTTTTTCTTGTAATAAATAAATTTAAAAAAAAAAACAAAGAAAAAAAGTCATGTTTTTGACCAAACTGCCTGTGTGGGGCTTCCCCACTTCCTTTTTGCATCTCTCTGCATTTTACAAAGCAATTGAAACAACTGCTTCTGAAGTCTTGTGAAAAATGCAGACCTAGGGGGGAGCCTGGAGCTGACTTCTCACTGGAAAGTGTTACAGTTGAGAAACCTGGGGAACTAGTAGTTCCTAGAGCAGCTTGGAGATTCTAGGGCTGTATAAATTGCATAGCAAAAGAATTATAATTTTAAAAATCCAGGGGCAGGCAGAATCACTCTAGGAGATTTTCAAGTATCAGTATGTTTTTAAGATGAGCAGAATGGCCTTGTCAGCAACGCAGCTAGGAAGGTGTTTTGGAGGTGACAAACTTTTCAGCTGTAGCCAAATTTAATTGCTCATGGTTCTATGAGACTTGTAAGTAACAGGCCAAAAAAACCCAGCTGTAGGCCTGAGAATGACAAAATCTTTGAAATGTGAAATGTCTGCTCAAATGGGAGGTAGACAGGATGCTGTGCTATTCAAGAAGGGTTAGTATTTTGTTTGTTTGGGGCTTTTTTTGAACTTGGAATACAGGATGGATCTCAGCAGAGTTAAGATCACCAGGGCAGAAGTAACTGAGGAGGAAGGAGAGTAACAGCAGGAACTACTCAGCTGTTTTCTAAAAGGCCTTTTTTATGTAATATAGATGAGTGGGAGGAAAAATCCTGCTGTCTGTTGTCTTGCTCTGTTCTTTTGAGAAATAGCAAGATGCTTTGGTCTGTTTAGCTTGAGGTTCACAGTATGTTTGAAAGCATCAGTTGATGTTCAGACCTGCTGACTTTTCCAGCTGGACAGCTACAAGTAAGAAAGCTTGGCTTTAATGGTCCAAAAAGCACCAGACAGACAGGTCCTGGAGAAATGTTGCTCATATTTTTGGCATTTTATCAATGTATGGGTTTTGTTGTCTCGAAGCTCATGTTCAAGAGTTCACATGACGCAAGTGAGAGTATATATATCCCTTGCCAATTCTGTTTTCAAGTGTTAAATATTTTATTGCAACTACAGCTGCAATAACTCATGGACTGGCTACTGATGGTGGATACAAGAATCGTTCTGAAGTAGATCACAAAAAGCTGCAAGTACTTATGGGTGTTTGCATCCCCAAGGATGCTGTGGAGGCAGACAGGACCCTGGGTGCAGAAAGGGATTAGACAGCTCCAACTACAGGCACAGGAGGGGGAGAGGAGGTGATCCATCTCCCTGATGGAACCCTTAGGGTGCTCTGGGAATGTGGGAGGATCTGAGCTGCAGGAGCTCTAAAGAGCATCTGGGATTTTGGCTGCTGGAAGCTGTGTTCTGCAATAGATGGGCCATTGATCTGATTTAATGGGTTCGTTCTTGTGCAAAGTGATGATTTCCTTCTTTCAGAATATCTATTCTCCAGTAAAATCCCATTTAATGAGCTGATGCAGAAGAGTGACTGTTGCTGCTTGGGCTTTTTGTCAAGAACTGGTGCTTTCTTGTTTATAGACTTCTCAGTCTTGTTTGGCACAATCAATTTCAATACTAAAATTCTAATTTAGAAAGTTTAGGAGAGTGAGAGACACTAACCAGAAAAATGGTATCTCTGTTATTTTCCTCTTAGATCTTTCCCCTTACTTGTACCCCTTCTGTTTCTTGGAGCTCACTTTCTCTTCTGCTCACATCTTTCACATCAATTGCATCTCTCATCTGTAAACACCTTGGAGCTTTCTGGGGCAGAGATGATCACCTAATACAGTTTTATATATGAAAATATTTTAGTACCCTACCCTATGATCTGTCATTGAAGTGATATTTACGTTTGTGAAAATGTTTTCAAATACGAGCTGTTACATAAAAGTTGTAATATGAGACTTCTGGGCTCAAAGCTCCTTTTCTGAGATTTCAAGTAGATGGCTAAAATGCTGCCCCTGTTTCTGATTTTTCTCAGCACATTACCTGTTTACTAAAACAATTGTATGGAAAGGACAAGTTTATTACAGCCTTGACTATGTTTAGTTGTCGGATGAAGGCTGTGATTTTTGAGTATATGTCAAATGGTAAGTACCTGAAATGTGTACCTATGGAATACCTGTTTACAACCCCTGACCTCTT
>WAAG01047797.1:758-15210 GCA_013390105.1 Tichodroma muraria | reverse complement strand
CACCCTTGGACTATCCAAGCAGTGAGCACACACTCACCGCTCTCACAGTCTTCAATAAAGGAGGAGCACTTTGCCCTTCTGTTGGTCATCAGAAGGATTGCTTTCATGGACAAAATTAACCAAGAATCTCCCTATCATGTTCAAGAAATGGTTAGACAGAACTGGATCCTGACAGGTAGATCTACTCTCCCTGGTCTACTATACTTTGTAATTTATTTTGAATTTTGGAAACATTTATAAATAAATTGATATAGTATTTATTATGATGTTCTGTATAACAGCTAGTGTTGTATCAGTTCTGTTATACAGGTTATAAATTTGCCATGGTGTCCAACATTTTAGATGAAATAATCTACTGGAGTGTACTGGCTGCAGTGTGTAGGGACAATCTCTCTTCAAGGAGTGTCCATTTAAAGAAAGAGGTTTTTAGATGGCCATAACTTTCTAAAATGTTTTGCATTTTTGGTTGTAGGTCTGGTCTGCCCAGCTGGGGATACTTTTGAAAGTTGAACAAAACCAGCTTAGATGCTAGTAGATGAAACATAAGTAAAAACATACTTCCTGCTTCTTTAAAAAATGAAGCTTTTGGTAAAAATAGAAATTTAGCTTATGTGATTTGAGTATGAAAGCTGTGTTTAGAAAGGAAATAGTCTTCACCAAGTGGTGTGAACAGTCTCATTCCAAAGGAAATGGTTTTGATTTCTTTGAGGTTTTAAAAATTTGTTCAGGACCTGATCTGAAACCCATTGACGTCAAAGGAAAGATTCACAGTGCCTTCGATGGGCTTAGGATCAAGTGTGAACTGAGCATGGGCAGCTGTTTGAGGCCTTTACATCACCACCATCAATTTAGTATCTGATTCTTAGAATGTGTTTTGACTTGGCATCTGGCTTTTGGATAGTGGGTATAATTGCATCTCCAAAAGTAACTGCAGGTATAAATCAGTGATGAATTCTTTTTGTACCTAGATCAAAAGTTTGATCTTCAAAATGAAGCCTTGGTGATGAATTCTGTTATGCAGACAGCAGAGAATGGGGCTTAGGGGTTGTTTCACATTTGCTTTGGTGCCCTGGGTGATTCCACATTCTTAATTTTGACAATAACTGCTGGTTCATGAACAACCTCACATCTCATTTGGGCAAAAGCTTTGACAAGACAAGGGATGCTGAACTGGATTTTAAGTTGATGCATTCTGTAGTTGAAGAGTTTTTTTAGATCAGCTGAAGAGAGAACATTCTTACAGGGTGAGTGAAAGATGTTGCACTTCAGATGACTACTCATGAATGACATAGTAGCTGGGATAAATAGAGATGCTTTCTTCTGATAAGGAAAGGCAGATATAAACGTGTAATTTTACTGCCTATTAATGAGTACTTAATCTGCAGTCTAAAGTCGTGTCAGTAAAGATGTGCTCTGCTGGCCAAATGTGAGGAGAAGGGACTGCAGAAATATCTGTAAATGTTTTTCAGGTGGACAGTGTAAAAACACTGGAATCCACCTGGGATAAAGCTGTGTCTTCAGTTGCAGGAATTTCTGAAGAAAAGCGACTATGTTAACTGGCTGGGAGAGGACAGACAGACAGGGAAGAGACTTTTGACTGAGATCCAGGATGAATTTTTCCGTGCTATAATGTAGTCTGGGGGTGATAGCCAGCTGCCCTAACTTCTATCAGCCAGTTAGCTCTCGACTTGTGAGGCTGGATGTTGGAATGAGAGTGAGGCAAGTCAAGAAACCAAGATTTTCTCCACAACAGAAAAATGTATAATATAAGAAAGACACAGAAAAAAAAAAAATCCCAACATCCCATTGTGATTGCTATTTTTTTTTTCCCAATGGACTGTCTAAGCTATTTATCTTCCCTTAAAATCTCTACAGCAGATTGGCACCAACAATGACCACACTTAACTGGCTGCTGGAAAAAATGTGCTAAATTTCTCTTCAGCAAAATAAATATTATTCAGCTGACCAGAAACACAAATAGAAAATTTTCACTTATTTCCAATCAAGCTTTGATGTATTAAAAGAGCAGTTAAAATTCTGAATAAATTACTGGTGATGTTGAAGCATAAAATTTGTATTATTAAATAGTACCTCATTCTGAGACTATTAATGATTTAAATTTTTCAGATTTCTAGTACGGAAATATTGGACTGAATTGAGGATAAAAAATGCATCTGCTGAGTACTACAAATCTAAGCTATGAAAAATTGTTAAGCATGTATTTCTTACATTTTTAGACTTGCCAATCTCATTGTTCAAATAAATACTTCTTGCAAAGCTTACTTTTATAACATTTTCTTAATCCTGCCTGCTTATTTTGTTATACTTTATACAAATGTAAAATCTCTACAAAGGACCCTGGTTCTGCACTTTTTCCAGATTAAATATACATAACTAAATGTTGTTTCTTCTAAAGTAACAGCGAACAGCTTACGAAAAAAATGCCTGCTGGTAAGAAAAGAACCCTCAAAAGCTAAATTTTAAAGAAAATTCATTCAAATCTTTATTTTCATCAACTCTTAACAATTGACCTGCTTTCTCTTGGGATCAATAATGACAATGACTTACCAAAAATTTTCTGATGATTTAAAAATTTTCCTTTTAGACATTCTTTAAAAATTGACATCCATTGACATTCTCAGTGGATGCAGTCTACAGATCTGTGTTGAATTGTGGGCTCAGAGTGATATTGTTTTCATGTTGCATATGAGAATTGTCTAAAGCACTATATTTAGTCACATTTTGATGTAAAGCTATGCAGATTTAGGTCACAAGTCCTACTTAAACTATACCATGTAATGTACCAAATCCAATAACCAATTTAAAATTAAAAGTTAATACATTACACTAATAATATCATACTGCTTATAGAGTCATTTGTCAGTGTTACCAAAAAAGACTGATGATTTGATAACTGAAGAGTATTTATTATAGGGGCAATTTGTACTATTATACTATAAATAAGAATGACTTGGCATTTCTATAATAAATCCTATTTCCAGTGGTCTATTACTCAGTTATAAAAAAATTGCCCTGGGCTGAATTAGATCTATTGGATGTACAATAGCAATAACATATTACCAAAATGTACATTTAATCCAGTGAGTAATATGGCCTTAAAAATGTTAAAATATCTATTAAATTGATCACAGATATTAGTTACATAGAGATTGGGATAAATCTTTTAGATACTGCCAATATTCTAAACAAAAGGTCTATAGGTATGATGTTGATATTATTTGCGTAGGAGTAAATCATATCTAAAACTACACTCATGTCAAAAGAGCTGCCCCAGGGAAAAATGATCCCTGAAATGAAAAATATGAAGGAGAACAAAATCAGACGTGGATATAGAATTATTCAAAATTAGCTATATAGGATGGGTTTAGATAAAATGCAAGAAGTTATCAAACATCATACATGCTGTCAGAATTTTAAAAGATCTGACACTGAGTAAAAAGAGAGACTATATCTAGGGAATGACATTTGTCAATTTCTGTTTATCCTCGGCCAGGTTGTATCCTACCTGAATAGTTATCAGCAACATAAAGGATGTCAGCACCACCTTTCCCTTGGTGTGCAGGAGTGGGACACAGAAGCCAGGACTGGCCCTTCCCAGTATCCCCTGGGTGTGAACCCCAGCAAAGTGGATTAGGGGCTGTGGGAAGGAGATGGGCCCAGAGAGGTGCTGAGCAACATCAACGCGGGTGGTGCACAGCATGTGCATTTTACTGGCATGCTGTGCTGCACTGGAGGCATTGTGCCTCTCCAAGGTATAATCCCTTCCAGAGTTCTCCTCAGAGTTGTACGAATCCACATCACCCTTTAATTAACACTGTGCCTAGGAGGCACAACTGAGCCTTTAGTATAGCCACAGGCTTTACATACACCTTAACTTGCAAATTGCAGATAAAAGTACTTAATTTAAGTATAAACTGCCTCTTTCTTTTTTTTAAAGAAAGACCTTGATTTGCATATGGAAGAGAAAGTAATTACATTTAACAGATGTCAGAGCTCTTAAAGAATATTTGATAACAATTAATCACTAAGAAAAAAACAGAAAGAAAATTCAGTTCATTCCAGAGTTGCAGTCAAAACCCCAGCCTCTGAAAGGAAATTTTACTCTGTTCTGTTCTACTCAATTATATCCTATTCTAGTCTTTCCCAGATTTTGCATTACAAATATAATTTTAACACTGAAGCATCTTTCCAGAATACTACATTCAACAATATGATTGCATTCCATCATCTGTTCCATCAACTATTTTCCACAAAGTCAATCAGAGCTGTGACATCTCAGTATCATGCAGGACTGCCAGGCATCTTTCATAATCCTCTAGCCACTGGATATATTTTTTTAATGTAGACTTCATCAGAGTTTATTCTCATCATAATGTTGAGAAAGTGAATGCTAAGTGAATCTAACTCTGATGTGCCTCTACCCCTCCCTTCACAAACAGCATGTCAGAGCACTGGGCTTCTGTGTTTATAAATGGTGTTTACCCTCCTATCTATTCATTTTGCTTAACTACTCTCAGCAGAGTGCAGAGAAGCAGAATCAGGATGCTCACAAGACCTTTGCTTGAATATCCAGTTCATGATCATAGACAGACACCAGGGCACAAATGACATTTTTATGCTATGTCAGTACTATATCACATGTGCCTACACCAAAAAGTATGGTATTTCCATGAGTTTGAAGAGATTTGCCTAGCGTTTTTATTCTTCTGTGTTTTCTTCTCTTTTAACTAATAGCTAGCAGCTTCTGTTTTAAATGGGATTGTGGCCTGAAACACAAAATATTTTACTCTGCTGTTCAGTGTTTTGCATCTTTTTTAACACATATTGTCAAAGAAGAAAATAGTTTATTTTGGAGTCCACATCAAAAGAGTGTTAGAAGTCATCAAAGAGAGTGAAGAGTAGAGCATATGCTGTTCTAAGGATGACTTCAATCCTCTAAAAATTATAGGCCAAATTCTGCTCTCACTGGTGTCAGTGGGAACATTTCCACTGACTCCAGAATATGAACAATCAGATCCTGTAATATTAAAACACAGACAGATATTACAAAGGGGAAGTGTACAGGATATTTTTACTTGATATTAAAATATAAATTAATACAACATAAGCCTAAAAGACAAGTTTTACTGGTTTTACTGAAAAGAGGATAATGAATGAACCAGAATTTGCAAGGATCATACTATTAGCTCTTTCACCTTTCTGAGCATCAGGGTGTATTTTGCTTGTTTGCTTTTATCACAGAAAGGATTTTATTGTAAAGTTATTGCTACAGATGCTCAAGTTAACCTGGAATTTCTTAATTCCATTCATTTTTGGAGTTTTGCTGAGTGCTAGCTAGTTTTGCTGTTGATTATAGTTTATTCATTATAAACTACTGTATAATAGAAGAGGTTCTTTGGTCAAAAGCAGTGGAGAGGTATTGGGGATGCTAACTCAGAGCTTTCTCATTCAAATCATGGTGTTGGCAAAGCAAAGGAGCAGCCATTTCTCTCCCTCAGAAGGACTGGGTAATGAGCCTTGTTTCTCTCTCTGAAGTTAACACAAGTTCATTGTCACTCTTTCAATGTGCAAGAAATCCTCTGTAAGCACAACTCGGGTCACTACAGACTTCCCAAGCTGGGGCAGAGGTGGCAGTGACACAGTCAGGCTGTTGAATTGTTTTTCTGCACGGCACACAGTTCTTGATTATTTTTTTCCACAGCAGCAACAGACAAACTGTAACTTCAGAACACAGCTACAGTCTACCTTCCGCATAATTTATTTTAAGTGGGTTTCTAATGCAAAAAGTAATCTAGCTTTAAAGAAATTCCTTGGAGCAGGTAATGTTAGCATTGGATAGTCAAACCAGAAGCCTGTGGTTTCTGGCTAAAAGCATAGGCCTATGGTAGCCTATGACAGCCTACCCAGAAGGCCAGTTATGATATCAGTCCCAACAGTCATCAGCATCCAGGAAAAACTTGCCCTCTGCCTCTCAGGAGGCATCCTCTCTTGGGATACATCAGAATCAGCAGTCATACTCTTCCTGTAAGTACCTGTGATGGTCTAAAGTAGAGGTTGTCCTGCCATAAGGAAAGGGAAGCTCAAGGTGGACGTGTATCTAATAGGGCTGCAAGTTAATGCACCGTTGCCTGAGGGTAGTCCGTGAAGTTGAATTGGTCATTAATAGCTTAGAAACCACAACCAAGCAAACAAAGACTAAATGAGCATGAGAACAAAGAACAGAAAAAATGAGCTATTGAAAGCAGGACTTTCTGAAGTTCATGGGCCACTGATTTGACACATTTTCCATCTCTGGTTCCAAATGACTGGTTAAGATTGTTCAGAACCATGAGGGCCACACATTCATTCAAAACTGGGTAGAAAAAATGAAATTAGATTATTTCACTGATGCCCCTGACTAGGGAGGCTCCATGTATTTGTGAGGGGAATGTTTTAATCTTCCATCCAAAAAAGAAATGACCTCTCAAGGCATATCCGATAATTTAGGGTCCTAAGTTTTTGAATTGTGCTACTGTATGTAGCTGAAAATTGTTTGATAAACATCACTAAGTGGCCTGGCTTTAAACCAAGCCTGTCATCTCGTAAAGTGCTATGCTATTCTAACTTTAATCTAGATAACTGGCACACATAAAATAAGGAACACAAAAGTGACACAGCTGCAGCTAGTCTGCTGGAACTAAAATTCTTATCAGTGTTTTATGCCTGCATTATGAGACTACTTGCTGATGGGAGAATCCTATGAGCAAAAGAGTGACAATCTGATTGCTTTGGTATAATTGGTTCTAAAAATGTTGGAGATTTAGAATTTATGGTGCCTTCAGTTTACAGTAATATGCTTCTTATGTTATGACTTCAGTAGACATTAAAAATACTGCAGAACTATGGCCAAACTTCTGCCAAAGTTTGCTAAAGTTACTGCCCAACATGTGCAGCAAGCAAGGTTTTCAGTAAAGAATAGGTTAATGATCAACAGCCTAAAGCAAGGCCCCTGACATAACTTAGAGTGGTTTTGCTAAGCTATCCATGTGCCCTTTCTGAATAATGTGTCTGAATGTGCCAGGAAAACACAATGTATGAATTAAATTTACTAAATTAGAGTTGGCATAGTAAATTAAATAAATAGTGTGTGATCCAAGTGCTTTTGTCAAAAGTGCATTGATTATAATGCCACATACTGTACTAAAAAACTAATAAATACAGAAAGTCAGCTGGATAACTAGAGCATAAGTATGCCAAGTTCTGGCACTTGAGGCAGATATAAGAAACCTTATTTTTACTCTAGAAGTAAAGGAAAAAGAAATACACTATCACTTACCCTACATTTCAAAACAGGAAACAGGTGTTCAGAAAAGAAAATTTAGCTTTCATTTAATTTTTGTGATTTGTGACCCTAGAGACGATATGGGGGAAAATCAATTCTGGTAGTAGAAGAGACAGAGGAACAGAAATGTAAACCAGAAATTCTTTGCTCAACCAAGCTGTATTATACAGCTGTACTGAACCTCTTATTAGGTCCATACTACATACTTTGTTTCTCAAGAAGTATCTCTGCAAAGGTGTAACATGCTGTTGTGATTACAATATTGCTTGAAAAAAATCTGAAATAGCTGCCAGATTCACCAGCATGTCACTGGGATGCTAAAAAATGATGGCTTTGGCTCCTTGCTTTGCACCAAACTAAAGACTATTGTACAGAGTTGAATAAATACCTATGCACGGGCTTGCTCTCCTGGGACAATAGGGTCCTGTCATCCATGAAATGCTGGTAGAGGTTTTCTGGGACTAATTGTCCAGCCTGGAGGCTGATGTAACCTCTACAGCTCTCACTAGATAGCGCAGAACTGCTCAGGCTGGGCAGACCTGGTACCAGCAGCAGATGAGAAAGAATTTCCTCTACCTATGCAAATCAAAGCTATATAATTAACTAAAAATACTAATAGCTGTCACAAAGCTGTGAGCTAGCAAAGACGAAACAAGGCAAAAATATTGAGGGTGGCTGCTGGCAATGATAGCAGATTCCAGAGATGGAAGTCATCTAACTTTTTGTTTTTGAAAAGATTGTAACTTTACATAGCAATTCTCCCTGATTCCTCTTGGTTGTTAGGCACTGTCACCAGATATATTCAAAGCTGCCATGTTTGGGTTATTTTATTGGGTCTCCAAGATAAACTTCATAAAAACTTGTATGTTTTCAAACTGCATGAGGATTTTAGGGCTCAGTTGATAAGCATTTGTGACTAATCTGATTTAGGGGAGGATGACATGCAATTAGGCTGATGATCAGCTTGCAGTTTGTGACTGCTAAGTCCCTATATACATGGTATTCTCATTTTTATGGCCTGATCACACCCCTCCCCAAAATATAGTCCAAGAAGCTCCAGGACCAATTATTCACAAGAGTCTGATCCAGAAAAGTAAACATTTGAGAAAGGGTGAAATTTTAAGCATTTGGGTAGTTCTACCAGCTTCAACCTACTCATGTTATGCTGGATCAGTCTCAGACTGGAGTGAGATATCCATGAGAGTGTAACTACCCAGTATCCTGCGTATACCCCTCCAGCTGGGTTGTGCAATGGTTTCTTTTGCACTGGAATGTAGTGAGTTGAGCATTTGTTTGGAAGCTTGGATACTAATGTAGAAGAGTGGCATTTCCTCTCAGTTAGATATATGTAGTAAATGAATGTTAGATGTTTCTAAAGGAAAAGCATCATTCCTCTACAGTATGTATGTTTGCCCAGAAAAGATGCATTCCCTCTCTCTGTAATGAGAGGCAGGGCACAGAGTTTGGTGAATGTGTCTCTTTGCACTCACAGTCATGAATGTATTTTATGTTTAAACTAAGTACATGTTGTAAAACACAGACCAAAAACTGCTTACTTGCAAGGATGGGTAACAGTATGTGGCTAAAGTTTAGGCAAGCACATAATTGTGTAATGAAATCACTTAAATGCTTCGGAAAATTAATTTTCGTTTCACCCTTGGAAAAACTGATCCGCATGGGAAGAACTGGAATTTTATGCTGAGGTTTTAACTTCTGTTTCCTCAGCCTTCTCGCATACCCTCTCGCCCTTTCTGCTGGGCCTACAGCTTTTACATGTCTCTCCATGACTCTCTTCCTTTTGTCTGGCTCCTCAATGACTCCAGAGTCCTAAAGAAATGTTCAGCTTTGAAGACTGGCCTAAAAAAATGGTAATTTTCCAGACAAAGGCCAGGTGTTACTTCCAATTCATTCAGTATGCATCCCTATTATCCTGCGGGTCAGGTCCTGCTGAGCGCGCTCCATGGGTGTTCTGACTGCGTAAGGCCTGTGAGATTTGCCCCGTGTGACTGAGCCGCAGATGGAACTTTCATATCTCTTATTTTAGCAGCAGTCAATTTGCTAAACTTTCTTAATAGCAAGCTAGAAGGTGATTTCTGTGTCACAGCCTCACAGCTTTCTCACACCAGCCAGAGGAGGAGACGCAGTGTCCATCGTCAGAAGACAGCTGGACACGAGAGCTTGGGCCTGCAGGCAGGGTGACCATCAGCAAGCTCATCGGAATTTGGCTCATCAGAATTAATTTGGCTCATTGTGCCTTCTCCTGCTCCCGTTGGAGAGGGAGTATCAGTTGCCATCACAGGCTGTTCAATAGGAGGAGATGTGGGCCATGCTGTGTAGAGCAGACTTCCCTGGGCACACCGGGGCTGCATGTCTTCTGGATCAGAGCTGAACGGAGCCTTGGCAGTGCTCGCACAGGCGTTGAGTCACTTGCCAGGATTCCATAACCCCTTCTGGAGGCACCATCATCTGTGCAGATACGTCTTTGGAGCAAGGTCAGACATTTCAAGCAAACAAAGAGTTTGGATCATGGTTTACTTTCAGGACAGATTATTTTTTCTCTATCTCTGCAACTAGGGTTAGATGAAAAAAAGAAACAACCCACCCTTTGTCAATATATTGTATCCAAATCAAACTAACACATTTGTTTTCTGCTAGAAAACAAAATCAAGTTTCAGTTTCTAAATAAACCATTTATGGAGTAATCACTCTGGAATTTTGCCTTTCTTTCCTGTGTCTCCTTTCAGATGGAGAGAAGAATCATCTTAGATAAGTAATGTAATCTGCAGCTGCTTATCTCCAGTTAAATCCAAATTTCTTTTAAAGAAATGCTAAATGCTGCTGAAAAATCCCAGAAGTGAGAAGCTGAGATGTCATTCAAAACCTTCCTTTTGAATTCTCATTGCCTCAGATTCAGCCACTCATGGTGATTCCCCTTACATTTTACCACTGCAAAACCTTGCATCATATTCAGTGATAGCTAGATGAGGCTCAGGATATTTTACTGCATTTTCTTAGTCAAATCAAATGTCTTGTTACACAGTGGAGTAAATCAAACCACCATGTCACTATGGAACCACTAGAACACTTGACTTTACTGGTTTCATACTTAACAGAAATTTCTAGAATAAGGTTAAAATTGTACATTATAAATTTCTTAATTTTGAATGAGTTGTTTACCACCTTCCTTATATATTTTTATTGTGCACTTTTATTGCTCAGACAGAATGAGACATGTACAATACCATCTAAATGCTGAGTATGAAAAGAAGGAAAAACAGAAAAAAAGATATTTAAACAAGATTGTGACACCATAAATAAATGGTTCATTACATTAGTCAGGAAAAAAAGAGAAAGTAAATTTTTCTGCAAGGCACCCTAAACCAGCCATGTTATGGGGAAGATCTAGGCAAGGCAACAAAGGTGATGGAGAAGTATAATGAGTGGCTCTGAGGATTCTCTGCTTACACAGACTCTGTGAGAGCAACTGTGATTGGGCTCAGCAATTAAACAGAATCAAAGGGTTATGATTAAGCACAAACCCAACAAACCCATGTTTTGACGGGGAGACTGATGACCTGAATGCAGCTACTCACGGTTTTTGCTGAAGAGGGTGAGGGGAGATGATCAGCTAAGCCCAGGATGGCAAACCACAACTTCACCTCAATGTGGTGAAAGACACGTTGGAATGTGAATCTTTAAGTGTGTGTTCAGATTTCTTTACAGCCATGGAAGCTGGCAGGTGCCTCTGTGTGAAAGTGTTTAGCAGAAGAGAAATGGACTTAATGACGGGCTTGGATGCTCTTCTGTGTTTCGAGTAGACAGTGCTGAAAATAAAGATGACATGAAGCCTGTAGTTACAGGGTTTTTGAATATCTAAACACTATTTCACAACTTCTTTTTTCCCTGTCCAGGGTGAGTTTTTATAGTTTAGCCTTTAATCTTGTGAAGCAGAAATTTAACATGTCAGTGTTGACAGACTGTTAACTATAGCAACAATGATGAAGCTTCTATAATATTAACCTTTCGAAAAATAAAACTGCAATAATGATGTTGTTTCCATTAGACCTTTCAGATCACTTACAAATTATCTGGAACTCCTACTGTTTATTTGTTTTTACTTCAGATTGTTGCCCCAAGCATTTAAATAATTGTAATAAAATAATAATAGAATTAAGATTAGATAAATTAAGTGGAAATGAAACTGAATACATTTTCCATGACAGCTGGCAAGTCCCATTCTGTGACTGCTCAGAAACAGAACTGGAATTTTTATGACAGTAGACAATAAGGCGATCGTGTACAGGATGTAACCCAATGCTCAAGAGGAGCAGTGTGCAAGTGACACATCAACAAAAACAAACTTGTTTCATTTATGTACTATTAATTACCATAACTTACATAATCATGGACATCTGTTCTCTCTTTCTCATACATGTACCTATGCACAGATAATTACCACTATCTGCTGGTCAGAAGAGCAAGTAGCATAATATAAAGATAAACAGATTATAACATATAATTGTATATTAATATACATAGATTTATATATATCTTTATTTATATGTATACAACTAAGACCATCTCTGTCTTATTTATTCATGCTTCACTTTGCAAGTGATTTTTTTAGTTCTTAAACTTCACATTGAAACTGTAATAATTTGTTCCAACTTGCATACTTGGAAGAACATTATAGAGAAAAAAAGAGCAAATAATTTTTAACTAATCAAAAATTAAGTATGACAATATCAGTTTAGTATCTTTTGTCATGATTGCTCCAAAACACTGTTTCAAAACATCAAAAGATTTTGTTTTCTAACTAGACTGTAAAGGTTCATCAGCTTCAATACAGTCGTATTCTTTCAAAAGAAATAGCCACTGTTTTATTGCATTATTCGGATAAAAGAGAAAAACAATTGGTGCACAAATTACAATCCTTAGGGAATAGGGTTTGTTTCCATGTTGAATCTTGAGTACTTAAGGGTGATATTTGTTCCATGAAATATTTTACGACTGTCCCTTTCCAATAACTGTACTTTTGGAGCCCAGAAAGCTGTTTTCCTTGACTGTCACATCACAGAATCATAGAATGGTTTACATTGGGAGGGACCTTAAAGTTCACCTAGTTCCAGCCCCCTGCCATGGAGAGGGGCTGTTTGTTTTTGTGCCTAAAGCTTTGCAGCCACATATCTTCTATAAACAAATTAAGGGTAGTCAAGAGCACAGCTGTGATAAAAGTGACATTTTATAACAGAGAAGTGGAAGTACCCACATACATAAAGTTAATAAATGTATTTTATATTGATAAATATATACTGTTGTGAGATAGGTAAAAGCAAAACCTTGCTTAACATACATTCTTAAAAGCTATGAGATCTTCAAAGGCTGCTAATATTTAATGGGCTTTATAGACTTCTATAAATTTTGTAATTTATATGCAATTGTACATATCAATTTAATTTTAAATTTCATCTTACCTAGTCAATGGGCCTGACTTTGTTTGCATTTCTGTAAAGTGCTGTTGGATAACAAGTCAAAAAATGGTTATGATATTTTTCTACAAGTGTCCTGGAAAACACATCCTGAGTTAAATAACCCTAAACAGCAGGTACTGAATTATTGCTCCCACTTTTGAGAAGGATAACTAATCAAATCAATCTAGATGTGTCCTTGGTTAGAGGAATTCCTGCATGTGACAGAGAAAACATGCTGCTCCATGTTTAGTTATTTCTGAAAACACTATTAACTGTAGGTTTGGATATTTGACTTATTTACTGTCTTTTTTCAGCCTCCACCCTTTTGGTCAGTGCACAGGGATTGTCCCACCAGCTGGAAGGAACTGGGGAGACCAAGATGGTGAAGAAAGCTTGCCTTACTGAAAGTAAAAGAAACAGTTTATGTACTGCCAAATACTCATTGGGAAAAAGAGCAAGACACAGACCATAAAATTCTTGCATCTGTTGACCATTTAGTCTTTTGTTCTGTAAACAATATCATGTAGCACTGTATATTACAAAAGAAAAAAGAAATAAACTTCTACCACAAACTGTATGAGAACCCACTGGACATTTCATCCCTATTATCCAATAGAGAAGATTAGTCTGCATCCTGAGTCCTGAGGATTTAGATAACTTCCACTCTTTTGTTTTTCCTTTTTTTTTCCCCACAAGTATATATCTGTTTTCAGTCTCTAGTGTAGTAATTCAATAATGTATTCATTTTAGTCCTGTAAAACTATTTACATACTGTGCTTCTGTATTTTGGCGAGAAGAAAACTCAAAGGACAACCAGGAGAAAGTCAAGTCATCAGTCCACAGTCCCACCGGGCTTCTGGAATCAAGGGATGAAATCTCTGCTGTTGTACAATAGTCCATGAGGAGGCTGATGACAACAGGGAAGGAGACTGGGAAATAATTATTTATTTTATCAGTTTATGACTTCTGAGGAACTGCTCCACTGTTTTAAACCAGTAAATTTTTCCTCTGCCTTCACACCTTCACATCAAGAGTCTGATATACACTGGAAACAGATGGAATACAGTATTCGAAGTGATCTTGTGGTTTTTGAAAGCTAATGGGGATGAACAGAGACTGCTATATAGATATAGCTATAGATATGGATAAGTCAAGCAAAGGAAACTGAATTTGATTTGTACTAATCCATGTCGCCATGTTAGGGAGGTGGGAGTGGAGCAGAGGGTTTTATTTTTATGTCTGAATTGTCTTGCCCATTACTGCAAAGAAAAAAAAATCTGGAATTAATTTACTGAGCCATGAAGCTTCCCTCCTCCTCCTCCTAACTGTAAGCATGCTAAAATAAGGTCTGGTAGAACAAGGAAGGACAGAATATGACTGGCCTCTTTGACCTGGTTATAACTAATGTTCTGATATATCCTGTATACTGCCCACTTTACATCCATTAAAATCCAGATTAACTCCAAAAATCCAGATTATTCTCCATTTTGGGGTGACTGAAAAAGATTTTCTTTTTTCTCCCTAATAAAACTTGTGCCAAGTATCATTAGTTCTTATGGTGTAATCTCATTCCTTTAAAAAATGTAGTGTCTCCTATGAACATTTTTTTCTGAATAAAAATGTTTTATCTTTTCCTTAA
>WAAG01047769.1:10635-22158 GCA_013390105.1 Tichodroma muraria | reverse complement strand
CTTTGTGCATTTATGTACACAATTTTAAAACTGTTCTGGATCTCATTAAGGAGAAACAGGGAACTTCAAAAAGACTGAAGATTTTTGTTTTCACAAAACCAGCTTCTGGTCTGAGAAAAAAACTTGTTGTGTTTTGTTATTTAGTAAAAAGTTAATGAACTTCCCTTTTTTGAAAATTAAAAATTAAGGACCTTCCAGTTCTGATAACATCAAAACAGGACAGCTTATGTGAATGTTCAAATGTTCAGCTTAGAATGGTTTCACACACTAGTACTATTGCCTTTGATAAACACAAAACACTGAATTATGGTTTTATTTAGAGAAAAAGCTACTGATTTATATTCTTCCAAAGTTGCTAACATTCTCATGAGGTTGAATGTAAATCTCTTTCCAGAGGCAATTTACTTTTCCAATGCACCTTATTTTCAGCAATGGTTGAATAAAAAGAAACCAAATAAAGTATCTGTTTACTTGATTAGAATGTTTTAATTATTCAGGAACTAGTGCAAATTAACCAATTAGACTAACAGTATGCGATATATTCCACAATGGTTTCACACGCTTTGTCTTTCTGACCTGGGAATACGCCAAAATAATTTACTTGTATTTTAATCTCCCTGGCAAAGCATAAAGACTCCCAGTCCTAACCCACCATGTATCATGGGCACCTGACAAGAGTATGCAATCAAGTTTATTGCAGAGACTACTTAATAGATTATTGATTGCTGCAAAGAAAATAAAGAGATGAACTGGGCTAAAAAGAACTTCTCTAATCTCATGCATTAAGATGCATTACCTTCTCATAATAAGAACAACTGCTCATTCTTAAAAAAATATTTTCTTAGATATTAGAAAAATGCAAAATTTTTAAATTTGAAGGCAATTCAATTATCCGTTTGACAGACACTCTTGCCTCTCAGACTCTCACTTATTTTTTTAAATATCACAGGAGTGAAGAATGCCTCCGTTTAGAACTGGCTAGTATTTAGTCTATCTTGGCTACACAATATCTTGTAAATTCAGGACATGCCATATAGGTCATTCAAGGGAAAACAGTCTTCAGCTGGCTGGCAGCGTAAACACTTCAGTGGAACCCTTTCAGAGTGGATACAACAGTAACCACAGTGAACTGTGTCAGCAGAGAAACAGACATACTCATAAATAAAACTGATGGGACAGTACTGATAATAAACTGCATTCCAGCTTGGTTTTGGGAAGACAAAGTGTCCTTGAAAAATTATGTATGTTCTTAAACATCAGATGCAGCCAGACAAACAATCTGACCATCAAAAAAAATGAATGCTGGTAATTACTATTAGTCTTTTTAACTATTAGCTATCAGACGGAAATTAAACTTTTTTTTAAATAGAAGGCGAGAATAGAATTTTTAAAATGCCTTTAGTAAAGAACCACCTGTATTTTTTAAAGAAGAAAAATGACAATATAGTGTCTTTATTATATTATTCATCTGCTTCAGTCTTACAGTATTTTCGCAGACCAAATACATATCCTATAAACGCATAGAACGTTAACAGAAGATACAGAATTACATGATGTAATATGTACACAGCAAAAGCACCAAGGAGAGGTAAATGAGTCACAGAAATCCTCTGGTTAGGACTATACATTCATAGCCACACAGAAAATAACTCCTGCTACATTCTAGGAACCACCACAGAAAACCCTTTCAAATAGCATGGGCTAATGTATACAGACAAAAAATTCTTTTGAAAATGAATTTTTAGTGGGGTACTGAAAAATGAAACACTTTGTTATTTATTCCAGAAGAGTTTTAGTTAAGAATTTTCTGGCTGATTTTAGAGAAATTAAAATAAATAGCTGAGACATAACTCTAGGTCTGCAGGCATTCTAAGTTTCAACTTCTTGGGGCAGCTGCAATGAACAAATGCAGGATGGAATTGGGGACTTGGAATCTACTCATTACTTATTATCAAGCTGTGTCAGTTTGGAGAATATACTTTTGCTCACTCTGCTGCAAGAGTTTTTCCTGAAAGTGGGATTACCATGAATTTAGACTGAAAAAACTTCCTATTTACCATATATCATGTAAGAATTGGGCTAACAGAAACAATGTTTTCCAAATAAAGATCCGTTTTCCGAAAGTTAAGTGAGAAACAGCAGGGAAGAGTTTACCATTTCTTGTTCTGTGGACGACGTATGCATCATTCAGATGAAATAGGAGTTTCAGTCACAAAAATGAGATTCTCGCATGGAGAAATATTCCATATATATTTCTGATTCAAGGTGAGATATTTCACTCTAGTCAAGATTATCCAAGACTGTGACATTGTGAAATTCACCTTTTCCATTTCAAGCTCCATTAGAGGAAACTATTCCTCCAAATGTAAGACTACAGTATGGGCTGGGCTTAAAAGCTGAGAACGTGACGTACGTTCAAGAAGCTGATTTTTACAACTTCATCTGAAAGTCACACAGAGTTTGCTAGATGAACCCTTTATTTGATCCTCGCTTTCAAGGCAGCCTTGCAAACTGAATTTTTTTTCCAAGTTTTAAAATAGGGAATTTTTAATTAATTTCATTCCTTCAATAAGTATGTACTATGTAAAATGTATTCACAACAAATGAATGTCACTTGGCAAAACCAAAAAACCTCAAACATTTTTCTTGGATGCATTTGTGCAACCTTATTACATTTGTCTTGTAATAATAATTACAAGTGCTTACAAACACTAAAATTACAGTGCAATATAGACTGGAGTCATATTTACCACATGTGTTGATTGTGGAGCTCAGCGTCGCGGTTCCGGCGGAAAGGCCACCTTTTGATGCTTCTGAAGTTACCAACGGTGTCGAAGATGCTGGAGTGGAAGCAGCTGCAGTAGAGGAGACTGATGATGACGTTAACCGCTCTCCAGACTCCATATCTGGAAGAGAGAAGATAAATGTCTGTGGCAGCAAAGGAAACCGCAAGGCACTATGGATGGGACTGTCTGTGTTGACTGTCTCAGGATCTGCACTAAATTCTCAAGAGGATCCTGTGAGACCTTCACATGACAGGTACATCCCATTAACAGCACCCATCTGTCAGGGAATTCAGCAGAGCTGCAGAATTATGGGAATTTGGTACTGCTGTTCAGAGTTACGCCACATTTCAGTTGAATGCCTCTATCATACCCTGTGTTCAGGAGCTCCATTTCAGCTCAGACTGGAGTCCTCAGCCCTTGCTAGAGCCAGCCCATTGCTCTTGCAGCCTGCCTGTGCCGTTACCTCTTGGCTACATCCCCTGTTCTAGCTTCCCTCTAGGATGGCATGAGCTCCCATCTTCTGCTACTTCTGATCAGACAACTGGATGGACGCTGGGCCTGACAGATTCCACTACTCTGTCTAACCCTGTGATCAGCACTGTTCAAATTGCACAGGACTGTGCCCGAGTTGGGAAAAGCCCTGACTGCATAATCCTCAACCGCCAGCTTACCCCTCCTTGAAGAGCAGCCCTGCTCTTTGCTGCTCCCTGACAGACAACTTTAAAGGACCTGCAGTGCATGCCAAAACGTCCGTACCTAGACTCTTAATTAAAGGAAAGACACAGCAATTATGGTGAGATAGTATAAATACAAGAACTCTTGCTAGTTGCTAGGGGTTTTTGGTGGTGGTGATGGTGGTGTTTCCTGGTGAGCTTTTCATACAAAATAAGACCTTTTTATCTGTGCCATGAATTGTCTAAATCAAAAGTCACCAGACTTATTTCACTGAACAAGCATGTGTATTTTAAGAAAAACAGAGAGTAGTATTATTATTAAAAACACTAGAAAAAGTGTTTGGACAATACTCTCAGGCACATGGTGTGGCTCTTGAGGATGGTCTTGTGCAGGGCCAGGAGTTAAGACTCAATGATCATTGTGGGTCCCTTCCAACCCAGCATATTCTGTGATTCTGTGAAGTAGTTTCTCAAATACTTAAGAAGCGCAGCCAAGCCAATGATGTAGCAGCATCAACAGTCTGACTCAATCAGCCAGAGCAGCAGTTGATGGTGAGTCAGGATCACAGTATAAATGAGGTGGGAAAAAAAATTTCAAAGTCCCTGTACTATTAAAAATGCCATGAGATTAAGCAGATTGAACTCTTAACTAGGAAACTTCCAAGAAACCTGTTCCTATTGTGAAGTCTCCCTCACAGACAGAGGCAACACCCTTTCTCAGATTTACACCTGAAATTTGAGGGGGATAAGTACTGATCCTAAATCAAACAACTGTTATAAAATCTCATTCCCAGTACTTGTAAAGCAGAACGCCCAGTACACACGAAAGACACACTTCTCTAAATTCTGTTTTAAACAATTTAGAAAACTGCTATGTTAAACAACACTTCTGATCCAAAGTTGTATTGAACAGTGACTCCCCAAATGCACACTTTGAAAGACAGCATAAAACCTGTTATCTGCTTCTCCAGCAAGTAGATCCTTGGTTTGTCTCAGCCAGTAAAAATGAAACTTAAAAAGCCACAGCAAATACAATAACAAAATCAACGGAGAAGCACAAAATATTGTGAAGATACACTGCGCCCATTTTAACTAAATAGTTCATTCCTTGTCACTAACAGTTTTTATACACTGCAATTTCTATGTATGGGGAAAATCTCCAGGCTTTGCAAGCTAGCAGAACAAAGCATACTACTTTCGGAACATGAAAACTGCTAACACAGAAGGTACAGTCTGTCATACAGAACTGCCTACCCATTGTACCAACTGCAAACAGCCACTCCACCCTCAACGCACCTAAAGACTTTGCTGCTTTTATTCTTTACAGCCCAATTTATCACGAATTGTTTTTGTGCATGCAGAAAAAAACCCTAATTTTTTTCTGCAAACACAGAAAAATCAGCTACTTACATTGATACAGTGCTGGGTATGACCTTCTCCTTTGGAATAATAGTAGAAATAACAAAATAGTTCCTTCAGAAAATTTATAAAGGAAAAATATTATTAAACATTTTAATTTTTTCATTCAGGACTCCCAAATACACACTTTTCTCCAGTTAAACCTTTTTCATCCACAGTTAAAGAATACCTCATTCATTTTTTAGCAATCTGTGACTATAACCAATCTAATGTGCTAATTAGTGGAGGTATGTCACTGGAAAATATTGCATACAGTGTTTATTACATATATATGTCCATTAACTTCTACAACTGTTCTGAAGGATAATAATAAACAAAAATCCCATTCATAAGGGACTATGGTTTTAGTTCGCATCTACGGACTTAAGTCCACAGCATTTGCAAACACATAATAAAAAGATTTACTATGTTTACTATATGGACATCAACAGATACAAATTATTATGACAAAGTACTTTTTTTAATCACTATGAATGACTGAACTTACTTGAAGCCAACAAACGTTCCTTGTACAAATAAAAATTTTTTGTATTTTGGTATTGTTTGAATTATGGCGACAGCAAAGTCACTGTATTTACAGAGAGCATAAGGGAAATTAGAAACAAACCAAAATGGTATTATTACAGTATTTCCTTGTAAAAGGAAAGGTACTTCTAAACTTTAATAAACTCCATTCGAAACTCATGACTGAAACTTTGTATTTTATGTTCCCTGACAAAAAAATCCACAACTCTCAAATTTCTAAGAAGAAACTGTAATGCTGTGTGTAATAATAAAATACTAAAATAAATCTTTACTGTAGAATCACAGAATCCAAGCTAAATGGGTGGAAAAGACTTTCAAGGTCATCAAAGTCCAACCTATGCCCCCCATCCCCACCTTGACACTCAGACCAGAGCACTGAGTGCCATGTCCAGTTGTGCCTGGAACACCTCCAGGGATGGGGACTCCACCAGCTCCCTGGGATGCCACTTCCAGTGCCTGACCATCCTTTCCATGAAGAAATTCCTCTGATGACCAACCTTCCACTCCCCTGGCACAGCCTGAGGGCATTCCCTCTTGTCCTGACCCTGCCCCCTGGGAGCAGAGCCTGACCCCACCTGGTAGTTCCACCCTCCAGTCAGGGAGTTGCAGAGAGGGAGAAGGTTCCCAGGAGCCTCCTCTTCTCCAGGCTGAGCCCTCCCTCAGCTGCTCCTGGTCCTCCAGGCCCCTTCTCCAGCTCTGTTTCAGTCTCTGGACTTGCTCCAGCCCCTCAGTGTCTTCCTTTTCCTGACAGACCCAGAACTGGGCACAGCACCCAAGTTGCCTCAGCAGTGCCAACTAGATGTCATTGCCCTGGTCCTCCGGGGGCTGTCACAAGCCAGGTGCCCTTGGCCGTCTTGCCTACCTGGGCTCATGTACGGTCATTTTCATCAGCATCCCAAGGGCCTTTTCCAGCTTACCAACCACTCTGCCCCCAGCCTGGAGCACTGCAGGGGATTGTTGTGATCCAAATGCAGGACCTAGTACCTCATCGTATCGAACCTCAGTTAGCTGCCCTTGGCCCATCAATCCAACCTATCCATAGCTCTCTGCATAGCCTTCCTAACCTCCCTACCCACAAGCAGATCAACAATCCCGCCCAACTTGGCATCATCCACAAATTTACTGAGGGTGCCCTCAATCCTCTCATCCCAATCACTGACAAAGATACTGAACACTACTGGCCCCAATGCTGAGCCCCAGGGACACCACTGGTGACCAACCCCTGCTGGAAGTAATTCCATTCACCACCACCCCCTGGGCCTGGCCATACAGCCAGTTCTTAACCCAGCAAAGAGTGCACCTGTCCAAGCCATGGGCTGCCTGTTTCTCCAGGAGAATGTTGTGGGAGACAGTATCAAAGGCTTTGCTGAAGTCCAGGCAGACACATCCACAGCCATCCCCTAATTCACCAGGCTGGTCAGCTGGTCATAAAAGAAGATCAGACTGATCACACACAACCTGCCTTTCCTAAACCCCTGCTGCCTGGGCCTGCTCCTCTGGTTATCCTGTATGTGCCGTGTGACCACACGCAAGATGATCTGTTCCATAACCTTCCTGAGCTGAGGTCAGGCTGACAGGCCTGGAGTTCCTCAGATGTGAGCATCTGAAGTATTTCATAAATATAGTTAAGAAGCACCTACAAGCAATCCATGCTTGAGTCATAAATAAGAAGACATCCTTGGAAAATCAATACTTTTTTTAATACAGAAAAGTAAATACAGCTATACTTGCAAGCTTTTAACCAACAGCTATCTGTTTGATCAAATAAGAACTCGAAGAACAGTAATAAGCTGCCCTTTTACAGCTCCCCTCTCTTTCTCACCCCCACCCTGCTCCTTTAATTTCAGTTTGCAAGAGTCTGGGAAGTGTTTTTGAGAGGGTGTTTTTCCAAACTTTAATTTGGCTGCTTGTTTAATGTCTTTAATAGAGAACTGGAATATTAGTATTTTTGAATTATTTTGAAAAGAAGACATTTACATTCTTCTCCTAGAGACATATATACTTTTCCTTTCAAACTAAGTCAACCCTTAATTATGTTTAATTACTCTAACCACAGCAGATGGCTAACTCCAAAAGAGATAATCCCCAAAACAGTCATTAGACAGGGTCAGCAATAATTACACTGTAGACCTAATGCATTCTGTGACTAAAAAGTCCATACCGGTTACAGCAGATCCATATTCTTTTTAACCTCAAGTATAAGTGAGACATTTGTTCCATTGGAGTTATTTTGTCAGTCAATAGTTATGAACTTTCATGACTGCTTTTTAATCTCTCATATTTGTAAAAAAGAAAAATCATTAAGTAAAACTAGGAAAAAAATACTTTTTAAAATTTTCTAGGTGTACTGATTTGTGTCAGCTCCTCTCAACACTTTGCCCAAAACTCCAGCTATTTTCCCAGAATTTCCGATGGTGAATAATAATCATTAATGCAACTGAACCCAATGAGAACCCAAAGAATTTCAGTAAAAAGAAGCAAAGAAGGGAAATATGTGAAGCTTTACACAAGAAAAATGTTGCCTTTTTGGGGAAAAAAATTACTCATGTTTAATAAAAATAGAAACGCTGGGAAAAAAAAAGGTTTACTAAAGGAAACAACAATCAAATAATTTTCAAATATATCGAGTTGAAATTTCTTTACAGTCAATCTCCTATCTATTCTATGCTCAAAATCTTCACAGAAACATACCCTAATGCAGAAGATAAACTCCTTTCTTAGTCTTGAAGTCTTGAATAGGTATAAAGGAGTAATTCCCTTCATGGAATAGTATCATGGATACAGTATCCTATTAATGTTGGCTGGGATGTGTGAATACTGTGAAGTGTGTTTTGAAGACATCTAAACACTAACTCATCTCCAAATTCCAGTTTAACTTCTACACTCCCATGCACTGCTTCCTTATTTCAATTATTACCTCTAACACAGTGAAAAGAAGTTGGGTAAAAATATGCTTCAGTCTTTCTCAATGACCATGTGAAATTTGTAAACTTATGACCCCAAACTATAGAAGAGTCCCACAATATTATGTTCTCTTGCCTTCCAGCAAGGTATTTAATTGCATCATAATAATACCGTCAAGTCTGCTGCTAGTTCTTGCGTCAATGAGTGTTCTGATGCCAGAAGTCTTGCAGCTGATGAAAGAAAGCATATCAGAATCTCTCAGAACACACAGTCCAACACATCACAAATGCAAAATGAAGTGTCTAAAAAGGTCATGCTCAGAAGGCAAACGCAGAGCATGGCTGCTAGCTCAGTGGTGACTCAGCAGGCCAAACAATACCTGTGCGTTCCACACCTTCCACAAGGTCCACAGAACCAGGGAGGAGTGTGTTTAAAAACCAGCGGTGTGACAAAAAAACTCCACAAAACAAGCAAGCACACTGACCAAACCTCAGGTGAGAAGGAAGTGAGGTAACCAGAGCAATGGGTGCAGGTCTTTACAGACAGTCTATGGACACCAGAGGCTCCCAGCGATCCTCCCTGCTCTGGTGACAAAGCCTGGTCACAGACCTTCCAACACACAGTCTACTACTGCTATCATGTTTTTACATATTGAGATTTTTAGACTCAAATAAAAGTGCCAATATAATTAATGAGATCCACTGTCTCAAATATTTTACAAACCGTAAAAGCCAAGTTAACTGCTACATATTGCAAATTTTGCAGAATGTCACTAATTATGTCACTTTTGATAATTTACTTGAAGTACTTTATGTAAAATTCTCTAGGAAAAAAAACACAACAACTTTTTACTAAATCAACCACCACAATAAAAACTTTTTTGTGAATCAACAGCAAGACTGGCTTGTGTCTCAAAGATATCATAAAAAGACACTTCTTTGCACCAACACACTTAATAGGTTACTGCCAGTTGTACTATATGAGGCAGACTGTACATTCCTGAGTTACGTTCTGAAGGGGCTTTATAGCCTTCCCCTGACTCACATCACCCATATTCAATTAGTGATACGACAACTCTTTGTTTATTGCATCAGAATCCACAGCAGTGAAAACGTTCATAAAATCACATGGACATCACAATTCCATAAATATTTAACAGCCTTTACCCACATAAGGTGACTTAATAAAAGCCACTCCAAAGCAGATCCAACTCTTAAGTTCAGTATAACTGAGTCATGTCTGGCCAGGAAAAAAACAGAAACAGAGAAGGGAATCAGTTGCCATTCTACTCTTCAGTAATATGTAGTGGTCATTTTAAATAGTCTTAGGATAAAATGACATTTTAAACAATGCATCTATTTTGACTCTATCCAACAGGATAAACTCATCATGAAACAACTCATGCAAAATAAGTTGCAACTCAAAAACTTATTTTCTCCTGTTTTACACATAACTGTGTTGCTTTCTATTAGAAATATGCACCACTGAATATTTCTGCATTCACACATTTCATGATCTTCATGATTATCGTAAAGAAAGAATAGTTACAAATGACAGAGGGCATTATAATTCACTTACTTTACATTCCGTGGAGGGAGGAGGGGCACACAGGTCAGGTTAAACTACAATCCTCCATAAGCCTCACTTCCAGATAAACCTCAGAATGTATTTCTGAAAGCTGCATAAGGCTGGGCAAGAAATCTGATCCATCCAATCTGTACCACAAAAAGTGTATGGCCATACTACATACCCATGAGGGTACACAGCACGGCAGGGAGGCACTTAATCTTGAAGTGACCCAAGTCTACCTAAATGTTTCAAACCCAGAATAACAACACTAAGGGTCTGATTTAAACAAATATATAAACAGAATCACAGAATGGTTTGGGTTGGAAAGGACCTTAAAAGCTCATTTCATTACACACACACACCCACACACCACCACAGGCAAGGACACCTTCCACTGGATGAAGCTGCCCACAGACCCATCCAACTTGGCCTTGAACAGTGCCAGGGATGGGGAGACCACAATCGCTCTGGCCAACCTGTGCCAGTGCCTTACCACCCTTAATTTCTTCCAAACATTTAATCTACCTAATAAACCTACCCCCCTAAAATAAAATCTATCCGCATTATCTGTTATTCTGTATGAGGTTATCAACTTTATACATCCATGTTTAGCAGTTACCACTTTTATTAAGAAGACACATACCTCCGCTCACTTTCACTTCTGATGGGTTAGGAAAGGAAAAGTTGACACCACTCTCAAAACACAGAAGTAGATGGGTGGGAATAGGGCTCTGTATCCTCTTACACAGACATACACACTTTCAGTCAAGAATGCTCACCCTACAAAAGCAGCTGCCCAAGCCACTTCTTGAAGCACAACAAATCTCAGATAACAAGAAAGGAATCATCCTGTAAGTTACTTTTACCAATGGAAAAGCTGTGCAATTCATCCAGCTCAAGAAGACAAGCAGTCACGATGTAGAAATCAGAGTGGCAATGGTACAGTGCAATTCTGCGCAGACATTAAGGGTTATGGACACTCCGCTCATGGAGCAGAGTTGACAGCACTACACATCCAGATTCCAACGCTTCTAAGTGGATTCTAAACAGCAGATAAACAGTAGTACCACGTAAAACTGATGCAAAGTCTGGACTCTTGTCATAACTGCAGAGGTTGAAATAATAGCATCTGAAGAACATTCAAATGTAAAGATTCCCTGGCATCACTTTGGTAAACACCCCAAAGAGGCACGTTCACCAGATTCTGTCATCAAACCAAAACAAAGGATTTATCATTTCAGAACTGAGGTTTTACAAACCCTTCTGTTCCTAAAAAAACCCTAAACCAACAAACAAACGGATGACTGCAATATTTTATACTACCTTGGAATGAGTATCAGTTTTTATTTTCATGCCTGTGGTGGTTTAACCTGATTGGCCAATGTGTAATATTGACACTTGATTAAGCCAATGAAAGACATGGGTACGCCTTTGTGAATACACATTTTAAATGCGAACCGGAGAAAATTCCTTCTTCTGGTTTCTGGTGGGAGAAGAGTAGCACGCGGGCCCGGCGGGCTCTCTCGGGCTGGGCTTTGTCTCGGCTGCAGCCGTAGCCGGGTCTGGGCTAGCGAGAAGGACAGAGGCCGCAGGGCCCTGGGAGCAGCCAGGCCAAACCGGGCCCGGCTCCACCGGGCCATGCGGCC